>CM031241.1:320899394-321017351 GCA_018340775.1 Taxus wallichiana var. yunnanensis | reverse complement strand
CCCCAATAGCATACTCACAAACATCTTTTCCCATTCAAATGGCTGCTGCAAGTTAGGAAGAGCAAGCACCAGTTAATGGCTGATCTTATATTTCAATGGCTCAAAAGACTCATCATGTTCCATACCCCAAATGAAACTTGTACCTAATGGTGTAACTATATCTAGAGGTGCCACAATAATGGAGAAAGTTGGGATAAACTTCCTCATGTACCGTACTACTCCAACAAAACTCACTCTTTTGTGTGGGCCAATTTGTGGTGGCGTCAACCTTTATAGGGTGCACTTGTAGTTCTCCTTCTCCAACCACATGCCCAAGATAGACTAGTGATTGTTTTGCAAACTCACATTTCTTCGTATGGCACAATAGCTGTTTTGTTTTCAACACTTGCAAGTCTTCTCTCAAACGTGTTTGATGTTTTTCCTGTGTAGCATTGAAAATCAGAATATCGTCTAATGGCCGTAATACATCAGTCTCATAAATGTAGCAGGTGCATTACATAAACCAAAATGAAGTATTAACCATTCATATAGACACTGTTTTGTCTTGAAGGTTGTCTTCCACGCATCCTCTTTCATATGAACTTGATGATATCCGGATTTGAGATCCATCCTAGTGAAATACTTGACATGCTGACTTCGGTCCAATCTTGATGGAGATCTTGTTCAAGGCTGTATGGTTAATGCACATTCTCTAAGAGCCATCTTTCTTTTTTACAATCACAATGGGTGACCGACATTGTGGGGTACTTAGATGCATTATCCCCTGTTCCAACAACTCTTGAAGTTGCTTCTTGACTTCATTACTCTCAAAGAGTTATTTCCGTTCAAACCGGTGTTAGTTAAAAGAAATTTTGGCAGCAATTGAATCTCATGCTCTACTTTCCATTTTGGAGGTAAATCCTTAGGAGTTTGAAATGCTTCTTGAAAAGATTGCAACATATCATCCAAATCCAATAGAAAATCCTAACCCACCTTCTTGTTTATCTTTCAAAAGAAGTAAACAAAACTAGTTATTAGCTTGAATTGGTCTTCTTGCTTGTTTTTGACACTTGCTGGAGCAAGTTTAGGCTTGCTTTGATGTGCCTTGATGCTGTAAATCACTCCATCCTTGACCCATCTGTATTTGTTAGCCCTCCTCATGAAGATTACATCCCTAAGATACAAGCAAGGACTGACAAACACAACATCAAATACATCAAGAGGAATTACATCTGCTTTTACCTCATCAATGTATTGTGGGTTAATCCCAAATTTAAATTTACATTTCTTTGTTACCTGAATTTCAACACCCTTCTTCATCCAACTTAGTGATTATGGATGTAGATGATCATATCTCTGTAAACCAAGCTTTTTAACAATTTCATTAGAAATCAATTTGGATTGAGACCTAGTATCATCAAGTGCATTTACCTTTGTCTTCTAATTTGAATCTTGGTTTGAAACAACTTACTCATCTCTCGTCTTTCTTGTTCCTTGCTGTTTGTGTTACTTGTGTATCCCAACTTCTCATCTACATCAGAATTGTCCTCTATTTCTACCTCTATTTTCAAAGATGCCATGGAATTTTTGGAGTTCTTGTAATGATTCTTTGGATGCAATTCTTGATTTAGCTTCCAATACGCAACTCCAATATGTCTATTGATAACACAATGATTACAATGGTTCTTTGGATTCTTACTAGTATTCAAAGCAGTAGCATTTCTTTTACCTTTCCACTTATCCTTCTTGCAAGGTTGTTTTTGCTCTTTCTTAGGCTGATTTTGCCTTGAGGGTTCCCCTTCTCCTTGCTTCTTTTCTTCTTCAAAATATTCTTGCACCCAAGCCTTATCGAGGTCTTTTGGCTTACTTGAGATGATCTGTCTACTTAGGCTTGTATGGAGACCTCCCAAGTACTTGGTCAGATTGTCTTCATCGTCCATGTCCACATTCATCAACATGACCTATCTTTGGAACTCTATGTTATATTCCTACACACTTTGACCACTTGCTTGCACAAAATATTGCCACTTAATTTTTTGTTCAGTTTCATGGCAGAAGATGTCCAATTGGATACAAATTCTTGTGAATTAATTCTTTGAATTCGTCCTACCTAGCCACAATAGAAATTTTCTTTTGAGAAGATACAAATAAATTTTCCACCAAATTAGAGCACAATCATCCATTTTGAGATGTGCAAAAGTAATCTTTTTCCTTGAGTTAGTTTATGTACATTAAAATAAACCTCCAATTACTTTAACCATTTATCTAATAGCTCAACATCTACTTGTCCAAACCATCAATTTTCAACCATAGTTTCAACTTTGAAAGGAATGTGCTTTGATTTTACCTTAGTGTTTTTTTGTCCTGTGGAGGCTGCTCATCATCACACTCATTCACGGGTTCTTTCTTTACTGAAGCTGCTTTTTTGTCCCATGCAAAACTTCTTGGCTATAGAGCACGAACCATTGTATCCATTGATTCTTGGTTTCTAGTTGTGAGCTTCTGCTGTTTGGACATGGCATATTGAGACTTAAACACACGGTCCATGTTTATATCCAATATTGCAACTCTCGGGCAAGCTCTTCTTGTACTTTAGCCATTTCTTCGTCCTTTTGATTCCACGATCTTGTAGATATCTGTTGGCTAAAGTTTCTACACAATTGCAAACCTACGCGATCATGAAATAAATCTCCCTCATTTACCGACGAGGCTCCCGTGTAAGATCTTGTCGATTATATTTCCTAATATCTATTTGTTGGTTTTACTTTACCTGCGTAGCTCATGGACCATAGCTAGGCAATTTTGGCAAGTAAGTAAGCAATCGTATATATGTAGAAGAGGGAAATAATTGAATGCAAGTTGAAAAGAAAGAAGATGTGCAACCTAACCACAAAGTTGGTCACATGCACATAGACGAAACAAATAGATCTTGAAATGTAGAATTCTAAGCAAAGGAAGGTTTCATATCCAGATCTAAGATAACACAATTTATTCAAAGATCTAAAAAGAAAGAAGAAACAAATGCACCGTTGACACGAGTTCTCCGGAAATCGGCCTCCTCTCTATTCCTTAGCTTTCAGAAAGATATCAAGGGTTTCAGCTCAAAGTCTGGAACACAAGAATGCTGATTACAAATTTTGATCCTTTAACCCATAGGTTCTTCCTTCATTTATAGTGTATGAAGGGGAAATTACAAATAGAAACTACAACTGAACTAGAACATGTGGAAGTTAAAAGAAAACAACTGACAATCTTTCTTCTAGAATTCCTCTCTAAGTGACATGCATCTGGAGATTAAGTCAAGGTTGTGTACATCTGCCACTTATCTTAAAGAACCTTTTCAAATAACTTAAAGTAATGGCTTTTAAACCAATAACTTTAATCTTACAATTTCATCCGGGAACATAAGGAATAAGAGAAAGAAGAGAAGATCTGCTAGATGTTACACCCTACGCTTTCTTCTTGTTTTGATATTGAATATACTTGTCGAACATATAATTCAACAATTTCCCATATGTTTTAACAACCACTTTTTCTCGGTCCTGAATTGCAGCAATCCTTTGGACAAAATGTCAATGTTTACTTCCACCTCCTTCAAACTAGGCCCGAACTCTTTAATATCCAATTGAAGTGTTATCAACTTGTTGATTGAATTCAACGTGAAAGTCTTAACAATTTCATCAATCCTCTTCTGAATCATCATAAGCAACCTTTCAAGAGAAGCAGACACTTTGTTTGGATTGGTTCTTCTGCAGAAGAATCATTCCCATCTACTTCCTCCTCGGTGAAAGCAACTATATTGCCTGACAATGACAATATCCTATCCTCGAGCAATTGCATTCTTTTCATGCATAAGCTTGAGAATCTCCATGCGGAAAGAAACTGCAAACTCAAGCTGCTTGCCCTTTTCAATCAGTCCATTAGGCACAAGTTGTTCCGCAATCAAAACTTCCTCCGACAACTTATTTATTTTAACCAAAATGTCCAGGTTACTTTCAGCCACTGCATTCTCATCCACTATGCTTGTCATCAGTTGCTTCATCTGAGATAATGCATCTTTCATAACTTCCAGACTAGCTAGTACCTCTTTGAGTGTTTTGAAGCTTGGTGAATGATTTGGCTTTTCCATTCATTGATAGCTTTGTGACTTGATTACTTGCATCCTCCACCTCTTCAATCAGATGGTTGCTCACCTGCTCATGTGCTAAAACTAGTTGAGAGGAAGGTTTGGCAACCTTAGCAATGATTTCACACAACTGGGAAACTTGCTCTTGAAGTTTGGTTTTCTCTGCCTTCTCTTTGTCCAGCTTGAGGAATAAAGCATTTATTAGTGTCTATGTATCTTGCTTTAATCCTTCCGTGGTAGTCTGACCTAGTGGCACTTTGGTTACTGAGATATCTGCCGCCGTGAGTTCTCCCTTCTGCTTTCCCTCTGCTGGAACTGTCAACTCGGTGAACTTTTGCCCTGATTCTTCAATAATCAACCTTGAAGTTACCTTGGCAACTTTAGGTCTTCTATCCTTTCCGCCCAAACTCAGGAGTAGCTGCAAGTCATGCTCTTCTAGGTTGATCTCCTCTCTGGCTTCTGGAACTGTCTGCAAAGCCAACCATGATGAAAAATTGCTTCTCGGGAATGAGAAGTTATCTTGTGGTGTCCCCGAGATTTCACCCTGAAATCTGGGACTACCCCTTTTAAATTTTTTTGTTCTTTTCAAAGTAACGGGTTGTTTTGTGTTTGTTTTGCTTGCAATTGTTTGCATTGCTCTAAGGTAACCCCAGAGAGTCATAAAAACCAAATTCGCCAAATACCCACATGCTAAAACTCACTCTATCCCTTCGCCAAGTTTTGTCTAAGAGAATTTTATTTATTTATTTATTAAATAAATAAAGTTCTTTTAAAAATAGATTGAGCTAAAATTGGAGGATTTAGGTTATATAAAGCACTTCACCCCATCATTATTACCACAGAACATTCACTCGAGGGGAAGAATTTTTGCAGATCAACTAAATGGAGAATTTTTTCGAGCAATTGCCCATAATTGTTTTTGTTTTGTTTTATTTCTTTTTGTCTGTGTTTTGGTTTGTTTTCTCCGACAATTCCCGTAGCCTATTCATTCTTCTTGTTAGATCTTTCCCCAGGCTTAGGGTTTTGAAGAAGCTATCCAGGTTTTTTTTTTTTTAATTACTAATTTGTCTACAGGTGATCAAAGCTCAGGATCCTTTCAGAAAATCGCAAGAAGTCGCTTGGTCCAAAAAGGTGCAAAAATGGATTTTATGAAAATAAGAAAAATATTGCCATCAATGCGTAGAGCTTGAGAAAATATGCACTTTTAGAGAAAACGACACCTAAAACGGAGCCACGGAATGAAAGTTATGGCACATGCAAGTTTTGCTGCTACATCTTCCCTGGACCCTTTCCAAAAATGGCAAATTTTATTCTATGCTTGTGTTTTCTTCACAAAAATCCAAAAAGGAAAGAAATGCGATCTTCATGCTAGCCGTTTTAATTTTCAAAGTTGCCTTCAAGGCGTCCAATTTCTACGCTGCCTTCAGTGACAAATTTTCACGCAATTTTAAAGGCAAAAGTCACAATGCAAGTCACACTTTTTGGAAGGAAAACTTTAAGCTGCCAGTGGGAATTTTGGAGGTGGCAGGCAAAGAGAATTTCTTACCCGCCTAGAGGGTGAAAATTCCCATCAAGTTAAATCACTTAAGTGAAAAGTGGGAATTTCTTACCCGTATTGTAGGTAAAAATTTCTCATTATGAAAGTTAAATCAATCAAGTGAAAAATTTCTTATCCCCATTGTAGGGGTAAAATTTCTCATTATGAAAATCAAATCACTTGAGTGAAAAACGAGAATTTCTTATCTGCGTTCAGGTAGGTAAAAATTCCCATTATGAAAGTCAAGTCACTTAAGTGAAAAACGAGAATTTCTTACCCGCATGCGGGGTAAAATTCCCATTATGAAAGTCAAGTCACATAAGTGAAAAGCGGAATTTGTTACCCGCATTGTAGAGGTGGAAATTCCCATTATAAAAGAAAAATCACTTAAAGCACCGGCGGGAATTTCTTGCCTGCATAATAGGTTACTTTTTCCCATCAAAGAGGTTTATTCACTCATGCAAGTCGCACTTTTTGGAAGGAAGGATTTAAGCCGCTTAGTGAGAATTTTGGCAAGAAGCGAGGCAAGTGGGAATTTCTTACCTGTATAACAGGGTGAAAATTCCCATTATGAAAGCCAAATCACTTAAGTGGAAGATGGGATTTTTGGAGATGCATTGCAGGGTGGAAATTCCCATTGCTTTGACTTCCTATTTTTAGAATATTTTCCACTGTCATGAAGCATCTAGTTTTGGCGCCTAGGGTTGGAGAAGCTTTCTTTTTATTATTCAGAGCATCTGCATGTTGATGTGAGTGCACAAGTGAATAAAATAATATTTTTAACTTGTTTGGCATGCAAGTAAAGTCTAAAAATAGAGGGCAACAAGCTTTATAAGCAAATTTTGGTGATGAAAATTGAGTATTCATGCCATGGACTCCATATTTGTCTGAATCAATTGCAGGTATTCATCACAGGTGCTCATATTGGTGAAAGGAAGTCAAAATCAATGCTAGATACATTGAATATATCTTCTGAATCAGAAGAAATTGTAGGATCTGCACAAATTGATCTAATTACAAGGGATTCTGGACAAAAATAAAAGAAAAAGAACTCTTCAAACAAAAATTATCCTAGGCATGTTGAAGCACGATGAAAGAGAAGGGTCTGCAAATCATGCATAACTTCCAAATCACCGAAATCAATGATACAAACATGGGCCCTGAACTTATCACTGATTTGATTGACAGATCCAAGGCCATTGGTAGATCCAACTCTCATAATTGCAAAGGCTTCTAGCAAAATTTTATCCTCTTGTTTTTAACGCAGCCCATGTGGAAATCAGTGCATGGAAAATTCCTCTCAGGAGCTTGTGCATGTGCTCCCAATCTTCCAGTTGAAGCCTTCATTGAATTTATTTGTATTTTCCTTCACCTGGAGTGCTTTTTAGAATTTAAAATTGCTCATATGCAATTAAAAATAAAAGGTGACAAATTTTCCCAATTATTTACGGCAAACATTGCATTGGTGCATATCTTGGAGAAGAATTGAAAAAAATTTCAAGGATAAAAGGGGAAGGTAGGTCAGAGGTAGCACCCACAAACAAATCATAGCCAGCTATTTCCGTGATCCAGTTTGGTGATAATCAAAGGCAAAAGAGTCAACCGCATGCAAAATATGGAAACAAAACAAGACTGGGAGTGTTGCAGCTTTCTTCTAATTTCTTTTCCTCTTTCTTCTTTTTTTCTTATTTTCTCCAACAAAGTAATTGAGTAATCAATTAAATTGTAAAACTTAAGTGATTGGTTTAAAAGTCGTTACCTCAAGTTACTGGAAGAAGTCAATTACTTGGAAATAGGTGGCAGACATGCAAAATAGAAGGTTCTATTTTCAGTTAAAAATTATGCATGTCATGCAAAAAGAAATTCTAGAAGAAGATTGTCACCGCTACCCTTTTCTATAGCTTTTGCATGCGAGAATTCATTAAAAGCTTCCTATTTGTAATTGCCCTCTATACACTATAAATAGAGGAAGAACCTACGGGTTAAAGAATCACAATTTGTTAATCAACATTCTTGAGTTCCAGACTTTGTGTTGCAGCCCTTGATGTCATTTTTGTGAAAGTTGAGGAATTGAATAAAGACAGATTTTCGAGAGAACTTTGTGTCCACGGTGCATTTGCTTCCTACTTCTGTGTGGATCTTTAGATAAACTTTGTGTTATCTGAGATTTAGATTAGAAGCTTTTATTTTCCTTTACTTCTGAATATTGTGAGATCTACTTGTTTATTTAATCTATGTGTATGAGACCAACTCTGTAAACTATTGGTTGAATTACATATCTTCCTTTCTTCTTTCCCAAATTCCATTATTTCCCCCTTTGAAAATACTTCACAAACAACTGCTTACTCAGAATTGCTTAGCTATGGTTCATGAGCTTTGTAATTAAAGTAAAACCCCATGAAAATAGTTATTAGGATTCATACTTACTAGATTGATAAACATCTTACACGGGAGCCTCATCGTTAAATGAGGGAGATTTATCTCATGACTGCCTAGGTTTTTAGCTATGCAGAAAATCTAGCCAACATATTGAGTGTACCGCCCTCTCATGCTCAAACTCACAGCATCCGAATTTTCCAATGTTATGGCTGCCATCCTCTGAATTGTCCAAAGACAATGCTCTTTCAAACACTGCCATCTGTGCTTTCAACTTCTCTGCAAGGGGAGATGAAGATCTGAGTGGCTGAGGAGCAAACACAAATGATGTTGGATTCAATGGAGGAACAACATCTGTCTGGGGTTCAGGGGCTATTGAAGTGCTATGAGTTCACACAGGAGAAGTTTCGTTTGAAAGTGGTACTAGCACGATAGCTGTAGAATTGGCCTTCTCCATTATCTAAGATTTTTTGTATACTTTAAGCTTATCTAGCCTCCTACTACTTTCACCTTCGTGCTTTCTTTTACTGGAGTTTCCTGCAATAAAGTTACATGTGATCTGATTCATTAAAATTTCGTCCAGGCAATACCCCTTTGTCAACAACCAATTTGAAGTGTTAACCAGAACTGCGGAAGACCTTTCCTCAATCGTCTGACAACCGCCTATGCTTTCCTGAAGAGCAGCTCTATCTCCTCCCATTTGATGGTATGTGTCAAGTACCACATGCCCATCATCCGCGAGATCTGCAGTATCCGTGCTAAACCATAATCAGACACTTGTTGCACTGATAACTTGCTGAAATCTTTCTTCCTGACTTCATACTCGCTTCTGCACTTCATCCAAAAGTCTTCCAATAAAGGTACATGCGAATATTCTTGGGAGATTGTCTTCCGCATTATCCCATATGGATCAAAGTTTAATCGTGTTGGGAAGAAGTCATGCTCATATCCAGAAAACATTTCCGCTTCGATTCCTTTAGCTTTATGGATGCTCTAAAGAACTCTTATAACCCACTCATGATCGGAAAAACAACCTATAGCCTTGTGCCGCTTCGATTGTAAGTCATGCATCTCTACGAGCTGCTTGCACAACTCCATCATGACCCATTTGTCGCTTGGATACCTCGACAACTTAACCGGTTTTCTTGAAAAGCCACCGATCCCGAGATATGTGAAGTCTGCAAACTGGATGAAGATACTGACCATGTTGGGATACAACTTCCCAAGCTTCTTTGCTTACCCCGCTTTGGTCTTGAGATCACTATTTAATTTGCAGATGAATCAGAGATACCCATCGTTGACCACCTTGTAATCTTTGTGGCACTCGGGAAATGTCAACTGTGGGAAACACTCAAAAATATGATCTTTTGACAGTATGCCCCACCTATCCAATTTGGAAACTATATACGCGAGGTTCTGCATATACTAGATATGAAGTCATTTTGAAGTTAAACGTTCGTCTCACACTTCGGAGCTGTTCGTTGATATTGTCACTGATGATCTCCGCCTAATTGATTATTGAATCCGCTCTGTTGATCTCAATGGTTCTCACAAAAGCATACATCCACGAGCGGAAGTTATGAGTATTGGTTTCTCCGTTTATCCTGCAAAGCAATTTAGTAATATCATCAACTTCCTGCACCAAATTGGATCGTGGAATAGTCCTCTGAACTTTGATGGAGATCTAGGCTTCTTCATGTATTTGCTATTCATTATGCCCACACAATCTGCTTTGTGTTTCTCCCATCTATTGCCAGCATCCAACATGCTAATTGCAATCACCACTAGTCGTGTCGAGAATCTTTAGACAATAATTAATAAATTGTGCATCCAACCTGATTATTGTCTTTCCTGCAACATCCCGAATTGTTTTGGAAAGAGGATGATAAGACCTTACACACTCCATAACAAATTTAGGCAACTGAGCTGTGATTGGAAATGTTGAAGCTTGAATAATCCCGCTACTTTTAATTGCCCGCATGAGAGATGTTCCTTCGGCTCAATCTGTCAATTAAATCAATGATGGGTTTAGGGCCTATGTGTGTATCATTGATATCAGCAAATTTGGAAGTTATGCATGATTTTGTTGATCCTTCTCTTTCATCACGCTTCATTATGGTTGGAACAATATTTGTCTAAGCTCTTTTTTTTAATTCTCGCTCGTAATCCCTTGTAATTGATCAATTTGTGCAGATTTGACAATTTCTTCAGATTCAGAAGATATATTCAATGTATCTGACATTGATTTGAACTTCCTTTCAACAATATGAGCACCTGTGATAAATACTTGCAATTAATTCAGACAAAGATGAAGTCCATGGCATGAATACTTGATTTTTATCACCAAAATTTGCATATAAAGCCTGTTGCCCTAAAACTTGAGGTTTTGCTTGCATGCAAAGCAAGCAAAAATATTATTTAATTCACCTGAGCACATATACCAACATGCAGACACCCAGAATGATAAAAAATAGGCTATTCCAACCCTAGACGCCAAAATTGGAAGCATCCCGGCAGTGGAAAATATTCTTTAATGCAACATCCTCTTTCCTTTGTTGCCAAAACTTGTCCGGGCTGCAAACTTCATCAAAAAGAATTAAGTGCTTCTCCTTTATGGCGTCCCATGCTTATATAGTCTTGTGCGTTCTATTTTTAATAATTGCCTTCTCTATTTCTGGCAATTTAATTAATCAAAAGTCATATCTATTCATCCAATTTGGGCGCCCAAGTCTGCATGTTGCTGGTTGCTTTTTATAAATTTATTTTATTTATTTTCAGCATGCATCCTTGGCTCCTCTTTAGCTTATCCTATTGCGTTGACTTTCCTTCCATTCATGGCGCCAAAATTAGCTAGGAATACCATTAATTAAATGCATTAATGCCAAGGTGGGTCACACTTTTTGGCAAGGGTATTTGTTAAAAATAGAAAGTCAAAGTGATGGGAATTTCCAACCTGCATTGCAGCTCCAAAAATCCCATCTTTCACTTAAGTGATTTGACTTTCATAATGAGAATTTTAACCTTACGTTGTAGGTAAGAAATTCCCGCCTGCCTGCCATTGCCAAAATTCCCATTAGCAACTTAAACCCTTCCTTCCAAAAAGTGCGACTTGCATGGAAAATAGCCTTCTTCTAAAAAATGCGACTTGCATGGGTGAATAAACTTCTTTGATGGGAAAAGTTACCCTGCTAGGTAGGCAAGAAATTCCTCCGGTGCTTTAAGTGATTTTTCTTTATAATGAGAATTTTCACCCTGCGTTGCAGGTAAGAAATTCCTACCTTCCAGCCTCCTCTGAAATTCCCATTGCAACTTAAGTGACTTTGACTTGATGGGAAAAAGTAACTGCTATGCAGGCAAGAAATTCCCACCTGCGCCACTGCCAAAATTCCTATTGCAACTTAGATCTATTTATCCCAAAAAATGCGACTTGCCTATGAGAGACTTTTCTGCCTAAATTCATCTTTTTTTTGGTCATAAGTCCGCACTTTGAGTTTGATTCCTTCCATTACTCGAGGCTGCGAATGACTTCCATATGTTTCTGCAATTAAACAAAGCTATATAGAGTATAGAATGGATCAAGGGGAATTATACAGACAAACCATGGAGAAAATTGAAAACAAAAGCAAAAAGAAATAAATAAAAACAAAAACGCTGCCCGAAATTGCAGACAATTGCTCTGAATACATTCTTGGTGGAAACCCTATTGAGACGTGGGAATACTGGCATGGAAAATTTCATCAGGGTTCAACCGAGCACAATTTACTTTAAACGGGGCTTTATTTATTAAATAAATAATTAAATAAAATTCCCGTAGACAAAACCTAGCGGAGGGATAAAATGAGTTTTAGCATCTGGGTATTTGTCGAAATTGGCTCATATGATTTACTAGGAATATATTAACGTAATAGAGACGACTTCTGACAATAAAAACACAAAAAGACCCATTATTTTAAAAAGAACAATTTTTTTTTAAATGGGTAGTCCCAGATTTCACCTTGAAATCTAGGGACACTAACATCTTTGGATTTTGTAGCAATTCTTCATCGTATGAGCTTGTTACTATCATACAAATCAACAAGAAACTATTCCACAATTCTCAAAGACGCAAATCAACTCGTTACCAAAATGATATGTAAATTCTTATGATTGTCTACTTGCAAATTCATAGAATCAAAAGTTACTATCCTATTTTAAGTCTTTCTTTGACATGACAAAATGCTGTCTTAGCGAGCTCGAACTAATGTATTTTAGGTGCTTTGAAGTCGATACAATGTTGCGAACAAAATGGAAACTACAACATACAATGAAAGTAAACAAGAAGACAATTAAACAAAAGATATGATTCCAGAAAATCCTATTGTGGGGAAAAACCAATGGGGAATGACAATTTCAATTCCCAATTTACTTATGGCCAAAGCTATGTTGCGCATTCGCGAACTTCAAGGAAAAAAATTCAAATTCGCCAATTTTAACAATGTTAAATTCGTGATTTAATTCGCGTTTTTTCTTTTTTGGCAATTTTTTCCTTTTTTGGATTTTTGGTGAAAAAACAGAAGAGAGGAAAAAATTTGCCATTTTTGGAAAGGGTCCGGGAAGATGTAGCAGCAAAACTTGCATGTGCCATAACTTTCATTCTGTGGCTCCATTTTAGGTGTCGTTTTCTCTAAAAGTGCATATTTTCTTGAGCTCTACGCATTGATGGCAATATTTTTCTTATTTTCATAAAATCCATTTTTGCACCTTTTTCACCAAGCAACTTTTCAATCTTCCTAAATAATCATGAGCTTTGATTGCTGTAGATAGATTAGTAATGAAATCAATGAAATGTGATATTATCTCTCTTTTGAAATGTGAATTTATCTTTTGTTTTTATATATTTAATAAAAATGTATATTTCTCATAGTCGAATTTAATCGCTGATTTTTTTACCAGCGAATTTTTCACGAATTTAATCATCGGCGAATTCGAACACGAATTCGAATGCGGCAACTTAGGGCCAAAGTATGAAGATTACGAAGAAGTCTAGATCATGTATAGACTTCGCTATTTTGCTCCTAAGCTTTCCTCTTTCCACTTCAACAAAAATCTTCCTTCTACAATCAACTACATATTATGAATTGTTTTATGATCATTGATGCCTTCTAATGATCCTCCGAAACTATTAGAATATAAGGCTTACCTTTTATTATTAAGTCACTATTAGTTATGTATTAACTAATGTTTGGTTGTAACCACCTCAACCATTTTGTAACTATCTCTTGCATGATAAAATGATAGACACACAATCTACAATGTGTGCATTCTCGATTCTCTTTTTTTTTCTGTCCACATCTTCCATCATTGGTATCCGAGCCATTAGTGCTCTCGAGATCTTAGGGCACGAATTGAAGATGGATAGAAGTTAAAGAAGAATAGGTATAGAGCATGCTAAAAATGTGAAGCTTTGTGAAGCTTTAGGGCATGCAAATTTGTCATAGATCTGAAAGGGATAAATAATTAAAAAAAAGAATGAGATTGTGATCTTTAGAAAAAAATTGAGGCAAACAAGTGTAAATCCAGGTCTAAAACAAAGAACATTGGGTGGCGTAAGAATCTAATGGAAAATAAAATAAAAATTCCGTGTTTTTATACTCACAAAAATATAGTTGCGATTATAGGGCACGCTCCGACAAAAAAACCTCGTAGGCCGGGTTAGAAAGGGTAGATTGTATATACAATCTACACACCAGTATAATTTTTGGGTATCTAAAATTTCGAGTAAGAAATCAGTAGTTAGAAATCATAATATAAACTGTATATTTATGTTGTGCAATTTCCGAGTAAAAATTAGGTTACAATATTGTATTATTGCATTTATTTCCAAGCGCAAAGTGAGAAATTCAAAATATAGAATGTAACTTTCATTTTTGCTGCATTAATTTACCGATCAATAAGCGTAAAGTGTGTAAAATGGACGACAAAGTCACTATGTCTAGCCACAAACAATCTGAGGTCTCTCATCAGACAACTAGCAGAAGTCAATGTTATGGTAGATGCCAAAGCTATTTTGTTAAACAATTTGCTTTTTAAATACAATAGGAAAAAACTTCAAAGATAAACCAAATGGCTGAATTTTTTTGCTGATGAAGAATATATATTTTAAAGAAGCCCCACACTTTGAAGATAGGAAGGGATCAAGTGTAGATGAAGCTCAACATGGATGGCTGCCTAGTTAGTTTGGGAGTTTGTGGATCTTGGGAATTATACCCTTACGAGGGTCATGAGACAACTTGATGGAGCACTATGGAGTCATAGATGTCACTCAATAGTCAATATGGATGTTTTTTCAATAATTCGGGAGATTTGTAACTTGGGAGTTTGGGGAGGTAGAATCCGAGAATTCGTGAATTCAACTTGGGAACTAAACCTTTATGAGACAACTTAATAGAGTTCTACGTAGTCAAATAATTGTTTTCAAGAGAGCTTCTTAAGAATGCGTGGCTTTGTTTGGTTTTGTTGTTTCCATTTTCTGTCAACACGTTTGTTTTTGCTTTCTCGTGATGGTAAGCCTTAAGAGGGGTTATTAAAATATAAGGATTATATTTTATTATTCACTATTAGTTATGTATTAACTATTGTTTGGTCAGAACCACCTCAACCGGTTTTTAACTATCTCTCTGCAAAATAAAATGGACACATAATCTTCATTTTTATTTTTCTATTCACATCTTCTAACGGAAACATCCGTCTATTGTGTTTGGTGATGAAAATGACGTTGTTCTAGATCCCCATGGATCATAAATGATTTCTTGTAATCAGTGTTGGTGAATTTGATATATACACGAATTGTATATCTTGAGATTAGGGAGGTGTATTTTTTTCCAATTAATCTTGTATATCTTGAAATTAGGGAGTTGTATTTTAGTCCAACTTCAATTATTCTTGTCATAGGTTTGGCTTCCTTATTATGCCGAGAGGCATCCTACAATGACAACGGGGTGTGTAATGGTGTGAGTTCATTTTTATGGCCGACTTATAAAAAATTTAAGCAAAAATTTAAACATTAAATAATAATTAAAACATTACAATTGCCGACTTATAAAAGATTAAATAATAATATATATATATATATAATATATTAGTGAGGAGTAGAAATTAGTGAAATTTTTAGGGTTTCCATGCCGATATTTGTTCAGGTAAGTTTTATTTTTTATCTTAAAATCTTTTTGAGCTTTAGGGTTTCCAAACTTTAGGGTTTAAATGTTTTATATAGTATGTGTCAAGTGAATTATTTATTTTCAAAATTAAATGCCGTAATTTTTTTATTACTATTTATTACATTAAATGTTTTATATATTATGTGTCAAGTGAAAAGGTTTTTATTTTCAAAATTAAATGTGGTAAATGTTTTTAATGTTTATGTAAATGAATTATTTTTATATATAAATACTTTCTATTATATAATTTTAATTAATTATTTGTTAGGGTTTCCAAGTGGGAGATTTGTTGCATGACAAGTTTTATTTTTTATCTTAAAATCATTTTTAGCTTTAGGTTTCCATGTCATTCATGATAAATAGATTTGATATTTGTTAGGATTTTCATTTTCAAAATTAAGTGCAGTAACTTTTTTCATTTTCAAAATTAAGCGTGGTACCTTTTTTTTACTATGTATTATATTAAATTTTTTATATAAGAATGATATTGAATATTTATGTAAATGAATTATTTATATAAATACTTTCTATTTTATAATTTAATTAATTATTTGATGTAGTTTTATGATTTAATATATTATATATTGTATGAAAACTTTGTTATTGTTTGATTTTATTACATATGCTGATATAATTAATATTTTAAAAAATATGTAAGTGATATTAGTATTTGTATGAACACATTTTTTGAATATTTAATATATAGTGATATATTAATTAATTAATTTTTAGTTTTTCATATTGGAATGATTTTATTACCAGCAGCATGCCTGTCTTAAAAACATCTACGTAAAATATGCCGAGAGGTATCATTCTCGAGGTGCCTATTCCACCTATGTCTTAAATTTAATATAGGTGTCTCGAGAATCATACCTCTCGGCATATTTTACATAGATTTTTTTAAGTTAGGTATGCTAGTGTATTTTCCTTATTAAGTAGACCTGTAAACATTTTTGATGTATACATTATTGGTGAATTATAAAGAAGGTTTTGAAGGCATGTCCATCTTGAAATTAGGGAGTTGTATTGGATTAGAATTAATCCTACAATAGGTTTGGCTTCCTTACGTATTTGCCTTATTTAGGAGATCTTTAAACATTTTTGACAATGTTCATCTTCCCTGCAGTATGCTAGTGATTGGTTAAGACTGACTGTTGGCACATGCCAAATTTGCTCAATATTCTATTTTCTAGGACTCATGGATCTGCTACTTATAAACTTTTGACGTTTGCATTATCGCAGTCAGCAGGGTTCCTCTTCCATTCGTTTTTGGATGGTTTTTGGGTTCTTCTTTAAAAGCTCTGAGGTGTATGTGAGTTTTGGCAAGGGTTTAAGCACATTTGAGGTTCATGTCCCTATGTTTTATTTTCTATATGTCCACAACACCTGTGTTTGGTGGAAGAAAGATCATTGGGTTGCATGGTTTACTCTCTATGTTTTCCTGCACTAAGGCCTTTGTACGTAGCAGTAGTGATGATGGTTATAGGTAGCTCATTTTACACGAGCATTGCAGAATTGAGCTTGGCGTATAGTGTAAGCAACTTTGAAGGTGGATCACTCACCTTCTATTTTTCTCCGCCTGGTCTTTTTGCACAATTTGAAATTCCGAGCATGGTGTATGGTGAAAGCAACTTGAAAGGTAGATTGCCCCCTTATATTTCCACTTTGTCTGCCTCTTGATATTGAGTTACTAGGAATTTGGCCTTTTTGTGCAGGACATTAAATACACGTCTCTTTAACTAACTCCTAGATGCTGGAGTTGACCCTAAAGGGATGTCAATGTGAAAATGAGAATCTTGTAATTAGGAGGTACAGAGTTCTCTTCAAAGATTCTCCATGTAGCAACATGGCATTGCTAGCGAGACCCGAGGTTTGAGGATTATTTAGTCTTTTACAAAGCTGTATATTTGCATTATAAAAATTCCGAAGATGGTTGTGCATATTGATACAAAATTTTGTGGAATTGCTTTGATCTGAGTCATGCCAATTGTTGAAACTCGTGAATGTTGTGCATGTAGAAAGTTGTAGCAGAGTTTTTAGACAGAAGAAAGTGCACATGAGTAACACTTCACAACACTCTAAATTTCAATTTCAAGGCAAACTTCAGGTAATATTCAAGAAAGGACAAAAGCCAATAACTTAATTCAAACTGGTGGAGATGAGTTGGAGGAAATTAGTGTGTGGAGAGACAGGCTTCCAACTTCAACTTTGCATAGGAAGGACTTATCCATCTATATGCTGATTTTTGTTTCAAGGAGTGTATAAGGTAGGCTTTATAGTGCATGGAAACCATTATTCTTGGACTCTAATCAAAGACCTAGTGCTTAAAACTTTGGATGTGGAAGTGGAGAAAGGATAAGCATGAAGATAAAAGAGAAATACGAAGTGGCACCAATCGGGAACAAACTTAATGAAATTGGTGTTCATTTTATTTTGGAAAATGTGGCCAATGCCATCCGGGTCGGATGTCCCCAAAATGCACCATCATGTTGGCATGAAGCATGGTTGAGTTGCACCCTAAGAAATGAAATGGTAGTTTTGCAAAATAATAAATTTATGTAGATAGTTGGATGTGCGCATCAAAAAGCCATCTTAAGGACACTTTTTTAATGTAGAAGGCTGGGTTTGTGCAACACATTTCCATAACTATGTTGAGCAGGAAGAACATAGTTTTTGATGGAGGCAGCGCTGTTGGTGTGAATATTGTGGTCAGAGAGCAGGTTGTAACTCATATCTAAGCTATGATACCATGTGTGCCAGTACTAGGGGACTGGTTTTTTGTACCAAGTCTTGGTCCCAATTCAAAATAGCCTTAGGTTTGACCCAAGTATGAGCTGGCTGCCCTGGGTACCTTTGGGATGTACTTGAGTGTACCCTAGGAAAATACCCAAAATACCTACTTGTGGAAAAACATTTTGCTCCCGAACTTCATTCGATACAAATCCAAAGAAAGTGATGGTCATTTTGATTTTGCTTGAGATAAAAACACCGTTAATTGAAGTTATTCCTTATAACTAAGAAATATCTTCACAATTATTACCATAATCAAATTTACTCGAATAAGTAGTAATTATATCCGGAGTAATCGTAACATTTTACGTATAAAAATGACACAAATCAACATTAATCTTATTCATTCCAAGCTGTTGCTCCTTCTCGCTATCTTTGGCTTTAATAATTACAGACTAGGGACTTGTAATGCTTAGGGTCACATGGTGTGTGTACTCTCTCTCTTGTTGACAAAATTGGAACACCTCAAGGTTGTGGGTAACCTATGTCTGAGGTGAACCTCCAGAGAGGGCTGGTTCCCTTGTGAATCACCTAAAAAGAAAACTTTGACAAGGAAAAGGGAAAAGAATGCAGGAAAATGGGAAATAGGGGTGATACACCAAAAGTTTGACACTTGCATGTAACTCTGCACAGAGAATTTAAAGATCCACACACTTGCACAACTCTAGACTATTTTGCATAATAAATTCAAGGGTTTAGGAAAATGACAGCGGTAGAGGGAATGAATTCCACACTAAGGCAAACACAATATCCTATAAAACACAATGAATAATCTGAAAACAACAGTATGAGAGGGCAAAATGAACTTTTTTTATTCAAGGTGCAAGTACAAAGGCTGAAGATGCATAAGCAAATCAGCTTTCCAAGTGTGTCTCATTTTACAATAAAAAATCAGCCAATATAAATTGAATGACATGCTAAGAATAGACTGCTTTTTTTTAGAATAGATTGCTGCCACTTCAAAACAACAATTTCTTTTTTTATTTATTTAATTACCTTCTCTGCTTGGCGCATTTTAGGGGAACAATTTTATTTTATTTATTTAATTTATTTATTATCCTCTCCTCTCATGGGAAAGAATCGCAATTTGGGCAGGAACAATAGTTTTTTCTTTATTTAATTTTCCTCTTTGGCTGCATTTATTTTATCCTTCTTCATTTTGACTTCAATCAATCATGTCTTTTTTTATTTATTTATTTATAGCTTGCATGGGACAACAGTTCAATAATTTTTTATTTTTATTCACCTTCCTTCATGCCCTTCCTTTGCGCATGAGAAATAAGAATAGTCTTTATTTATTTATTTTATTTCATGCACCTTCCTTCCTTTTGCGCCAACTTTAGAACAGTTTTATTTATTTCCATTTACTCTCCCCTTCACAACAACTTCTAAGACAACAACTATATTTATTTATTTATCCATTTGCACCTCCATGCAAAGTCTTCTTTTGGCGCAAACTACTTTGGCTTGAAATATGGTAACATTTTGGCGACATCACGGATTGTTTGCTGCTAAACAAGGAGATCAATGGTCTTCTGCATCCATTGGGCTATGGAGTCACATACCTCTATCAACAACTGGTTCACACAAGTTTGGAAATCTTGTATCCTTTGAATCAATACAACTGAAATACCTTCTCTCCAACAAAAGGAAAAATGATGTGCATGCAAGCACTTATTGAAAAGACAACTAACTATGAAAACTGGAAAAACAATGTGCATGCAAGCACTTATTGAAAGTAAACTATTCTAATGATGTTGAATCCTCAATAGCAAGCTTTGAGGAAAATCCCATTAACTGGAATTTGTAGTTCTTCACCATTCAATCGAGATAACTGAAAAGCATTGTGAGGCTTGCAAGCTGAAATAACATATGGCCCACTCCAAATAACATCAAATTTGGTGTGGTTTCCGGTTTTGCTCTATTTGCATCCCACTTAAGGACAAGATCACCCTCTTGAAAGACTCTTGCAACTACTTTCTTATCAAAATTCTTCTTTACCTGAGCTTGGTGAGCTTCCATGGTGAGCATGGCTTCATTTCTCAATTCTTCCAACTGCATAAGTTCAACATATCTTACCTCCATGGGACTTGCTTCCAATAACTCTAATTGATGAATAAGCTCTAAAGCGGGCAGCTCAAGAGAAATTGGGAGTCTTGCTTCCTTGCCATAAACCAACATGTAAGGAGAATTACCAATAGACCTTTTGGGAGTGATTCTGTCAGCCCACAAAGTTGTTTTGAGTTTGGTGTGCCAAGATCTCTGATTTTCATCCAAAACTCTTTTAATAATCTTCAACAAATTTTTGTTAGTAGACTCTGCAAGACCATTACCTTGTGGGTAATAATTTGATGAAGTACTCAAATAAATACCATTCGGACAGCCCACTCTTTGTAATTTTAGTACCAACAAAAGCAAGACCATTATCTGAAATAATAGTAGCAGAACTCCAAATCTAGTAATAATACCTTCATAGAAGTCAAACACACTAGTTTCATTTGCTTCTTTTAATGCAATTGCTTTTGTCCATCTGGTAAAATAATCAGTGGCAGTAAGAATCCACTTGTGACCCAAACTGGATGGTGGGTTAATCATTCGATAAAGTCCAATCCCCACTGCATAAAGGGCTGATCTGCTGAAATAGGATGAAGAGGAAGGGCTGCAAGCTTTTCCTTACCCACAAAGAAAGCACACTTTTGACATCTTTTGACCCATGCATAACAATCTTTGAAAATACTTGGCCAATAATAACTTGCTTTCATTATTTTGAGAGCAGTAGTCCTTGGAGCATAATGGCCACCTGATAAACCTTCATGGAATTCTTGCAATAATCTGTCAACTTGTGAAGGTTCTACACATCTCAGAAGAACACCATTAATATCCTTTTTAAACAATATACCATCAATGAGTGCAAAAGGAATAGCTTGTAACCGGAAATACCTCCTTTTTGTCTTATCCAAACCTTGGGAAGAATACCAACATGCAAGTAATTAATCATATCTTGTGTCCAACTCACAAAAGATGGTATTTCAGCTACTTGTGGCTGATTTATGAGTGCAAAAACAACATCTTTCTTTGACTCCAAATCTGAAACTAAATGCTCACATAACCCTTTTCCTCGGATCAACTTTGTTACCTTGAAGTCCACGTCATATTCCATGACTTTTGTGATCCAACCAACTCTCTTTTCATTCAAATCCTTGCTTAACAAAAACTCTTTTACACTTGGGTGAGTAACCATAACATGAATTCTATTATTAGAGAGCATATATCTGAAATTCTTTAAGCCTCTAATAACAGAAAGTACTTGCTTTTCCACAAAAGTATACTTCACCTCATAGTCATGTAGCCCTTTGCTAAAGAAAGCAATGGGTTGCTCTAAATTGTCATGATTCAACTGAGTTAAGATAGCTGAAATTGTTTCAACCCCTGCAAATGCATACAATATAAAATCTTTTGAAAAGTTTGGATTTGCAAGTGTTGGAGCTTGAGCAATAACTTGTTTAATAGCCTCAAAATTGATTCTCCCTTCATCTGTCCAACTGAAACTCATACTTCTTTTTCAACATAGCAATTAGAGGCTTTGATAAATTAGCAAAATCAACAATGAATCTTCTCACAAAATTGATCTTACCCAAAAAGCTTTGAAGTGCTTTCTTGTGTTGAGGTAAAGATAAAGATAGAATTGAGCTTACTCTTTTCTGGATCTATGGCCAAACCTTCTTTTGAGACCATGTGGCCCAAAAGTTTACCTTCATGCACTGAAAATATGCACTTCTTTGGGTTGAGAGAAACCCCATACTGTTTGCATCTTTCAAAAACTTGCCTCAGATGGCTCAAATGATCATTAGCACTCTTAGAAAAAACAATAATGTCATCAAGATAAATCAAAACATTGACATTGATCAAACCTTGGAAAGCCATATCCATGGCTCTCTGAAAAGTAGCTCCTGCATTGGATAAACCAAAAGGCATATTTCTGTAAGCAAATGTCCCCCACTTAGTAGTGAAAGTTGTCTTGTATTGATCTTCTTTTTACCAAAATCTGATTGTAACCACTGTAACCATCCAGAAGAGAGAACCTTTTTGCACCTGATACAATCCTTAGAATCTTGATCCATTGATGGTAATGGATAATGATCCTTTAGTGAAGCCTGTTTAGATCCTTGAAATCAACACATAACCTTATCTCTCCATTCTTCTTCCTCACAGGTACAAGATTTGCAACCCATGAGGAATGCTTGATAGGAAAGATAATACAAGACTCAATAAGCTTTGTTAGTTCATTTCTCATCAAAATTTCAATCTTTGGATTAACAGGTCTTTGCTTTTGCCTTACCGGTTTGGAATTAGGCTCAAGCTCAATGGTATGTTGAGCTAATCTTGGATCAAAACCTTTTAGATCCTCATACTTCCAAGCAAAAACATCAATGAACTCATTGCATAATTGAACAAAAGCTTGTTTTTCTTCCAAATTACATACCTTGCCATGCTTCAAAAACTTGCCATCACAAATTGCTATGTCCTCATAGTTCTCTTGCTTAGTGGACATCCTGATTTTGTCCCTTTTCAGCTGATCATCATTATTAAAAATACTCTCAAGGGTTACCAATCCTTGGGGCAACTTATTAGTCTTTAATTGCAAGATTTGTTCACCATACTGCTGCTGCAATTTAGACTGATTTTTAGCTGAAAATTCAGCTTCTTCCTGAATAAAGCGTACAATCTGCTCATCACTATCAAACACTTGCCAATTAGTATTATTATCAGGAATTGATGGCCTTACAACCACCTTAATATGAGGCTGATTATCCTTTCTTTTCACATCACTAGGAATATCAAAATCAGCTCCAACAACTGCCAATCTATCTGCTTGTTTATTTTCAGCTCTAGGTATTGATTGAACATTGAATGCATCAAAATCCTCTATAAGATCCCAAACTCTATGTCTATATGATTTCAACAAGGGATTCTTTGCAATATTCAAATTTCTCACCTGATGTATGACCAATTCATTATCACCAAATACCTGTAGGTACTTAATTCCCTTCATTCTAGCCCACTTGTAAACCATGAATTAGTGCCTCATATTCAGCTGCATTGCATGTACAACCAAACTGAAATCGAATAGAAGAATAATACCTTTGACCATCTGGTGATATCAGAACATTACCACTCCTGATCCATTCTTGCTTCTAGAGCCATCAAAGTATAAACTCCACAATCCTGTATCAATCTCATCAGTTTTAACCAATAATGGTAAAAAAACATTATCCTGATGCATGCAATAAATTCCCAAACCAACCTCTTTAATATATGTTTCTTCAGCATATTTATAAGGATCAAAACCATGATGGTCAATTCCCCACTCATCCAATAATAAATCTGGTATGCTCTCAGAGTGGGTGTCTGTATCTTGAACAACAGGATGATCTTCTTGGTAAAAAACAATACAATTCACACTGCAAGCATTAGGCACATAAGGCTCAATATGAAATTTAGCAAGAGGCTCAGAATTAATTGTTACCTTTGTGCCATACCTTGTTCTGAAAAATAGATAGGACCAATCTGATGATAGATACCCTCCAATCTTAGTTGTAAAATCTCTAGATAAGCACAAAGCGAAATATGGAGGTAGATCTATTACCATAACATCTTGTAAGATTGGAAGGCTTGGACATGCATGCAAACTTAACTTCAAATCTTTGATTATACCAACTGTTTTGGTAGTTGTGCCATCCAACTGCAAAACCCCTTTGTCATGTGGCTCATATTTGAGTCCTAGCTTATCTGCTATTTGCTTAGGCATGACTGTACTGCTAGCACCACTGTCAACCATGCAATTATGGACCAAATTATCACCAATAATCAAAGAAAGGTAGAAAGGAGGAGGCTTACCAATCCTTTTGCTTGAAATTCAGCCTTAATGGGCTGATCTGTATTTGCAAGTACTGCACTAGCTCTAGCTGAATGATCCACTGTAACTGGTAGTTTGGCCAACTCATCTTGTAGCAAGTTCTTTTGACTCGAATAGTCAATGTATCCCACATGGATAAGCTCACATGAGCTTTCTTCATCTGATCTATAATATTAAGGGGAGAGCTGCCCCCTTTTGCTTGACCTTTTGGAACACTTTCAACCTATTTTTCCTTGATTCTTTTGTGCTTCCAAGCTGCCCTTTTGAATCTGATTTTTTGTCTCTCTTTCTCATTAGGGACAACCTTATTAGTATTATCAGAAATAAAGAAGATGATCCATGCAAATTAGTTACCTTTGTGGGTTCTCCCACTGCTCTTCTTTTGTATACTCTTGTATTAGCTGCCTGCTGATCCTCTTGTTGCCAATTCACCAAATTTGCCTTTGGTGGCTTTGGTGCTTCACTAGAATCCCCTTGAGGAGGAGCCTCAATTGCTGAAAGTTGTGGAGTCATCCCTTGTGCAATCAAAACTTGATTTAACATTCCATTAGCACAAGAAAAAAGGATCATGCGAATGATTACATGGAGCACACCAAAAGGGTTCCTGAATTAGATTAGTTTGCACTAGAACAAGAGCCATAGATGTAGAAGGAGCATTAGGATCAACTTTAATGGCTGTTGGGCCTTGATATGGAGGCCTACTTGTAGGATATGTTGGGTATGAGGGTCTAATAGATTGGAATGGAGCCTGATATGGTCTGTAAGGTTGAGCAAGTTGTCTCTCAATAGATACAAATTTATTTCCAAAAGCTTGCAAAATACCTTTTATTTCACTCAACTCAGTGGGTTGATTTGGATTAGTAACTGCTTGGCTAGCTGCTACTGGAATTGGGTTTATAGCTGAAACCGGTGGCTGAATAGTTGGAAAGATAGGCATGGGAGGTCTAGGTGCAATTTTGTCAGCTTGTATGAGATTATTTTCAGCTCTAATGGCTAAATCAAAGGCAACAGGGATTGTGTTACCCCCATGGACTGAATTAGGACAACAATGTCACTGTTTAGGGATCTCAAATAATACAAGAATGCATGCTCTGTTGTAAGCTTAATGGCACGGGAATTCTCTCCCAAAATTTCTGGAATTTTAAGATAAAATCAACCATGAACTCTTGGGGGTCTCTTTTGATTGTGCTCAATTGCTCAATCAGAGATAGGTGGTCAGATTTGTCCATGCATCCTGGTGGTACATTATAAAAGATTCTCATTTTAGGGGCATGCCATGTAAATCCAACAGCTAGAACAGTGCTGTTTAGCTAACATCAATATCTAACCAGTATTTGTCAAACTGGTCAATATAAAATTTACTTTTGATGTTTTATGTGTTCATCAAGTAGGATATCTCGATGACATTTGTTTCATAATTGCAGGTTTGGAAGGGTACAGGGATCAGAAAGTGGAAACATGGGCAGGGTGATGGTTTCTTTGTCCAGTTTGAGACACCTGTGATGCGAAAATTGTGGTTTGTTTCAAGCTCAATTGAGAAAGGACAAACTTTCTGCAGGTAAATTTTTGTTATTTATTCTATTTGAAAGTCTTGAATGTTTGCTTAAGTTGCTTTTAATTGCTATGTATTTTAGGGCTCAAAATCTTTTTGAAAAAGTGGCTAGTGAAAATAAACAACCAAGTGCAAGTTTAACATGGTGTATGTTGGTGATGCTGTTGCAAGTATATTTATTTAGGCTTTTCCTGTTATTGTAGGGATCCTGAAACATTAGATTTGGACGCTCACCAAGTGCTTCCACCTCTTTTCAGATAGCTAAAAGCTTTTAAGTTTCAATTTCTTAATAACGTAACTTGAAGAATGCGTTGAAGAGTGTATTCATGCTTACTTAGTCCACGGGAACA
This sequence comes from Taxus wallichiana var. yunnanensis, assembly GCA_018340775.1. Classification (NCBI taxonomy): domain Eukaryota; kingdom Viridiplantae; phylum Streptophyta; class Pinopsida; order Cupressales; family Taxaceae; genus Taxus; species Taxus wallichiana. The sequence goes on along the minus strand of CM031241.1, from coordinate 320,991,528 downwards.
AGATACAAGCTTGGAGCTTGCAGTCATCCATCACTGCAAGGGAGGAACAAGATAAAGCTTGAAAGGCCAATGTCGTAGGCCGTCAGTTACCTTTTATTGAGAATTAAAGTATTGTTCTATCATCCATGTTAGTGATAATTAAAGGACTGATGTCATTTTATCTTTATCATGCAAATTCTTTTTGTATGCCAGCTAAGTTTTGGCCTGTCGTTTGGTCTTCAAATCCATTCCGGTAAATTTGTTAAAAGTTCATCAATACTCCTCTTTTTGAAGTTAGTTTTGCAGTCAAGTAAGTGTATTGAATATTTATTCTGGACCAGTTTCCATATCATATTTGAATGCTCAAATCTTGTAAGTTGTAATGGTGTATGAATCGTATTAAACAACAAATCTTATCCTTGTTTTGCTAGTGGGAATTCATAAATCTCATGATCCTCTGCCCCTTTGGACATTAATACATTTGAAAACATGTAAAATGTTGTAATCTTTGTCAGTTTAGACAGTCTAGTAGAGCTAACAGTGCATGAATCGTGTAAGTTGTAATGCTGTATGAATCATATTAACAAATCTTATCCTTGTTTTACTCGTGGAAGTCATAAATCTCGTGATCCTCTGCCCCATTGGACATAATGCATTTGAAAACATGTAAAATGTTGTAATCTTTGTCAGTTTAGACACTCTAGTAGAGCTAACAGTGCAGGAAGTAGGGACTCGTTGCATATCAGGACATGATGCAGTCTGATCTGGGTAGTTCTATTGTCTGATAATGTGAAATAAGCAGCCAAGCTTTGCTGACACAAGCATACACAATCTCATGGGGTAGGTATATTGTGTATTGAAAGAAATAACATTGATTGTAGCTCTTGCTTCTGATTTCAAGATAGTGCGACTACTTTTTCTGGCAAACCGAAGACTTTCTATTAGTGTTTGCAAACAAATGGGTTGACAGTAGCTAGCAAAGTTATGTGTGTAAATTCTAATAATGTGAGGTCAGACAAACCCACATGTATGAAGGTCGACCCTCACATAATTTTGAAAAGTCATAAAGATACGTATACACTATTTTAGATGGCAAAAGAGAGAACATGCCTCTTCTGTAAAGAACCTTTTCTTGTTTAGGAGATCAGTAAAATTGGTTTGGTTTGGTTTTTCCATTTATTGACAAAGTAGTGTTTGCCTTTGTCCTATGCATCGTTAAAAAATAATGCATGGTGAAACCGTTCAACTTAGGGAAGGTTAGTTTGTGCAAAATTATGAAGGTATTAAAACCGATGTAAAAGCAACTAAATAGCTAGGATCTTGATTAATTACTCCACAGAAGAAGGTGGTACGTCTCCCCATCTTTCCTTTGGTGTAAAACCAGCATTCTCGCTGTTTCTTTTTAATTTAAAGGGTTTTGTATCAAGAGATTCCCAACCAAAGCATGTGCCTATCAAGCTCTTGGACAAAGGAAATTTGAGGAGGTGGAGATAGAGCAGCTGCATTATTTAAGAAAGTACCAATAGCCCCGTGAATTATGTGCCTATCTAGCTCTTGTACAAAGGAAAATTATGGAGGCGGAAAGGGGGCAGCTTCATCATTAAAGAAAATACTAATAGCCCCGTGAGGCATAAAACCACTACAAAAGAAAGCTAATTGAGACAAAAAGAGTGAAGGGAAAGCCACTGACTGTACAGAAATTGGTCCATTGTCCAGGAATTGACCTGATGTCTACAATCAACATCCATGAAATTTACGAACTGGATCACAAAATATCATACTGAAAAGCAGGTTAACTCTGGTGGTTGTGTGGCATATTTTCATCTGCCAAGAATAGTACTCTTTTGAGGTTTGGATCTTCTGCAGAAATTGTGTCTTTAGATGGAAAGAACAAAGTCTCAGAAGAGCTGGGAGTTTGTGATTGTATTAAAGCTGTTGCAAGCCATGGGAACAGGTGGCAACTGCCCCTAGATGTTGCCAATTTGGGCAGTTCTGAGAAACACATTCCGAAGGTACAGGTGAAAAGAGTGGCAACTGCCCCTAGAGGTTGCCAATTTGGGTAGTTCTGAGGAACAGTTTCTATAGGTACAGGTGAACAGAACTGTGAATAAAAAGATTGTAAGTCAGTCTTGTTCATTGTGGATCCCCTTTTCATTGGTATCAGAAAGTTGTCTTTCCAAATTGCCAAAGCCTACAAAAGACCTTGGAAGAAGATGGAGATAGCATGGACTGGACCATTTCATCTAACGTTTTCAAACATGTTGGTTATAGGTTATGAGCACGAACCATCAAAACTTTCCTTGGCCCACAAACTTTCGCTCCACTAATTTGCCCATTTTTCCACCAGTGCACTTTGAATATCCCCATGGAAAACTGAAGAAATGATTAAGTAAAAACACAAGTTTAGATTTGCATTGGAGTTATGTTATTTACTAATCATTTTTGTACATTGATTAAATATTTGACTTGGTAATTTAAGATTATGGAGTTGCAGGCTCAAGGAGGAAAGGAGAGGATTAGTGCCAAGGAGGTTTATCCAAAAGAAAGATTAATGGGATGTTTTTATGGAATGGTGTCTTGTTAAGGAAGAGATTGCCAAAGTTGATGGCAAAGTATATGGAATTGAAGAGGAACTGAGGACTGTTAAAGGTAAGTTGGAGCAGGGGTCCCATTCAATAGGTCTACTATATAGAGTTCTGCAAACAATATAAAAGTTATGTAGAAGCGCCTTAGGATGAGGAAAGCTCTGGAATTAAAGAGTGGGCAAAGCGACAGAACAAGAGAAGTAGATGAAACAAAGGATTGAGGAGGAAAGGCTAGGAGTGACGCACCTAGAGACCTGCCTTAACACTGTAAGGGAGGAATGGGAGGTAACCGCTTGTCTAAATGACCTTGCCATGTGGTGACTTGTCTCGAGCATATTTGTAGGGTGACCGACTCTTTGTTGACCTTCCACTGATGGTTCGTTATTGGTGTCCCCTATTTTAGGGGTTTCTCTTTTTATCATGATTGCTAGTTTGTTGTTTCTTTTGGGGTCTTAATGTTTTATATCTATTTGTTTGAAATTATATAACGGAGTGCGACCTTTTCAAAACCCTATTTTAAATCTATTAATAAAAATAAGATTTCAATTTGTTTTGAAGAATATTAGTTTTATTACTAGCAATCACATGTGTACAATGCAATGTGAACGCCGAATGGTATATGTTATTAGATTTATAAATACAGTTATTACTTTTGTAGTTGATGTTGATAAGGGGTGTGATTGACAATATTGATTTTCTATTAAAGCCAGAACAAATGTTGCGAAATACATTAGAAGGGATGTTAGATAACACTTAGTTGTGTAATATTTGAATACAAATTCAAGTGAGACATGTAAGTTTGCTAATACTCACTCTCAAGAATGTAGTGAATGTGAAGTGTTGTTGTCAAAGTAGATTGAAAGAATGACTAAGTGCTTTAACATATTATCTCTCCATGAAACTAAAATGAGACAAAATATGCAATTATATATAAACAAATCTGAAATGGTTATGGTACATTCCAATTTTCTTTATTACCTCAACGAGTTTGAGTGCATCATTGTTAGAGCTATTTTGTGCATATCTTACAATCATAGCATTCCATGAGACCACATTTCTTTGAGGCATTTTGCAAACAAAAAACGGTATATGTTATTTGTGTTATAGGGATAGTTTTTACTTTTGTAGTTGTGTTTGTTTAAACTATGGGTGATTGATTTTGTATGTGTAGAAATATAGATGAGTCACTTCATTTAAAAAGTGCAAACATGAGGTCCAACCCTTTAAACTATTCAAAATGCAAAAAAGTGATATAATGTACAAAGCTTTGGATGGAAACAACTATAATTTGCATTGTCCTTTCTCGACATTTTAAATTTATAGGTATTTGTGTGCAGATGAAGACATTAAAAATGTGTTGTTGGTTAACATAAAGAAACATGAAACAATAAAAAGGAAAAATCAAACATGTATGTTGAAACGTGTAATTTTGTAATTGTAGATATATAGACGAACCACTTCATTTAAAAGTTTCATCTCTTCATTTCAAAGTTGTTACAAATTCATACATATACATTTACAAATCTCATATCATGAGTGGTATCGTTTTGCGAACTATTTTATTTGAACTTAACATGAGAAGAATTATATCATGAATGGTAGCCTTTTGAGGGTAATTTTATTTCCGGTAAACATGAGTACATTTGATACCCCTTGAACGGAAATGGTTTCTAGGATAGAAGAAGTGTTGAGTAAAGTAATTGCGGAGGTGTTATTAAAGCAGATTGTAATATTTATGAAGAATTGAGTGATAGTAGTTTTGCTTCCTCCTTTTTTCTTGTTCCAAGTATTGTTATATGCGCCATTTTTGAGAACCTTTCGAATGAAAATGAGGTGAAATGTGTAGATTTCAATTTAATCTATTAATAAAAATAAAAATAAGATTTAATTAATCTATAACATGCAATAAACAAAGCAAATGAATAAATACTTAATAAAATAAAATAAGATTTTAATTTAATCTATTAATAAAAAAATAATTTCAATTTGTTTTGAAGAATATTAGTTTTATTATAACCTATAAATTTAATTAGAGTGAGTTTTCCTCTCCCCACTTTCCAAGGCAGTTGGAATATTATGCTATACTTTTTATGTTTCATATGGTCGGGTCATATATCATTTGGAAGTTTTTATACCACTTGCTTTCTTCTCATTGCCCTTTTTCTCTTTGGGATTATTGAGAGCTCCAAGAAATACTTGAAATGGGGAGGAAGGACAAGAGGGAAATAAGAGGTTAAATGAAGTTGAAATGGTAAGGGAAGGAGGGATGGGATGGAGATGAGGGGTTAAATGAATGTTAAAATGGGAAGGAAGAAAGGATGGGAGGGAGATTTTTAATATGATATGATGTCAATGTAGGAAGGGGGATGAATTTTCACATTGTGAGGGATTTTTTTGGTTTTGATTTAAAGATAATTTTTAATTCTTTGAATAATTAAATAAATTAGGTGTACAAAACAATTGTTTTTTTTTCGGCCTAGTGCTAAGGATTGAGAGTTATCTATCCCACCGATTCATTCGAGGCACAATTCCGCTTAATCTCTCTTTTGGTGTCGTGGCTTTGCTTGCATACAATATTTGATTCCCAATGGGTTCTTTGTGAGCCAAACAACTTCACAAACGGACCAATGCCCCGTTGATGATATGGCGAGAAGTTTTCAATATGAAATGGTGCCAATGTAAAAAGAGGATCACATTTTCACAAGTTTTCAAATTTTGAATTCATCAATTTGTTAAATCTTATATTTTCGAAAGTCTTGTACAATTATCTAAAGTTAATTCAAGTTTTTAATTTGTTAAAATTCTCAATTTACCATGTTAATAGACATACCTTACAATGCCAACTTTGCAAAGTGGTGAAGAGTAATAGTGTTAGATGTCGATAAAAATGATTGATTTTAAATTGGATGTGTTAAATCATATTTGTCCAAGCAGCTAAACAGTCTTGAGCAAATCCATATGACCATCAAGATAGTTTTTCTCCATGTTTGGAGAGAAGCTGATAAAAAAATTGCAATATCTTGGGTATACAATGGAGCTCAAAGCTTCTTTAGCTTTAGTGAAATATTTTGTCAAGCTGATTGTAGTGATCCATCCTTATTAAGGTCAAGCATCACAGCGGAATGTATAAATAAAATGATGGAACCATAAATTAATATAAAAACCTCAAACAGCAAAAAACTATATGAAAAATCTTAAATAAACACACCTCAAAATTAATACATATCAATTTTTAAAAATAAATAAATAAGAAACATTTGTACTAATTAAAACTCTTCACTTGGTACTCTGTCAATTCAAAAATACTTCCATCTAAGGCTTTATTTGCTAATTTCAATCTCAATTTCTTCATTTCTATTTCTTATATTTTGGTTGATTAAAACTTCGTGAAATAGATGATATTTGTTCCTTATATTTAAAATGATTCATTACGATAACATGGGGCCCTTGTTTATTCAGTTTTTCGATGCTCATTACTTCTGGAGTAATCATGAGGTTTTTTATAATTTTAGGGTGAGTTTTTTCTCATTGTTAATAGTTTTTATCAATTTTTAGTTGTGAGTTTTTAAAGAGATTATTTTTTGAGTTTGATTTTTTAATAAAAAAATGGTTTTTGTTTATTGGACTGGAGTTAATATTTTGATCTCTTATAAATAACTATCATCAAACGTTGTTATTTAAAAGAATATACATCAAGTTGGATGTATTTTGTAATTTTGTTTCTTTATTTAAACATTTTGATTGGAAATAATTGAAGTATTATGGATGCAAGTTCAAGGTTTATATATGTATTATGATCAAGTAGAATTCAAGCATGTACATATATTGTGAGTGGGAAGAGTTGAAAGATTGCAAAAGTATTTTAGTTAGAAAAAATTTGAGCATTGCAAATATATCTAAATTAGAAAGAAATGTTAAATGATTATGATGGTTATCATCATCAAAACCAATTTGAACACATTTTATAAATTTTGTAAACCAATTTATTTAAATGATGTTAAAATTTGTCTTCATTAAATATATACTCATATCTTCTATCCGATACATGTTTAAATAATTGAAATGAGTAGTCTTGATAATCTTCTTATTACAAATCTTATTCACTAATCTTCAAACTCAAGAAATGATGCCACAAATTTCAATCTCAATTTCAATTTACCTTTACCATTGCCTATGTGATATATACAAAATTAAATTGCAAACTTGAGGAATTGTCATTTGTATGGGGTATTTTATGTGTCTTCTTTATTTCAAGCACCAAATCCTCTCGAAGATAAATCTAGCATGCTTCTAGAGCGAAGGTACACGCCTTACCAAATTTGTTGGTGTAAAATTCAGTTCATTTTTTTGATGAAAAGGATCTTATATAATATTAAATGAAACATGATACAAGATTCTCTCAACAAAAAATGCGGGTGGTATGAGAGCACGCCCCAAAGACACAAATACACGAGGCCAAGCTTAGGAAAGCAACGAAAACAATCACAAACAGTTAAAAAACAAAACCATTCGAAGGAACATAAGGACCAAGATTAAACATGATTTTCACTTTCTATTTATTTAGAGATGGAAGCATTTGCCCAAACGAATTAAATGCTTGAACCCACCATTGCTTGCCAATATTTTAACCTCCACAAGCATTAATGGCTAGCAATGGAAACCAAATCCAACCAAAGTCTCGATGCAAAATTTAATATAAAAGTGGAATAGCAAGTATCGATTTTTGTATAGGTTCTCATTTGAAGATTAATTCCAATGACATGTTGTAAGGGTATTTTTGTGGGCTATTTTTGTAATTTTTTTTTAATTAATTATTTTTCACATTTTTTTCAAATTCTTAGTTAATTATTTTGAAAATATATTTATCTGCTTTTTTCAAAAGTTCCACTAATATATATTAAATAGTTGATTACATACATTAAATCATTTATAATTATACATTTGTTAAATTTTTCTTATTCTTTATTTTGTTGTGTATTCTATTCATTAATGTTGGCATGTGTGTCCAATGCTCCCCGTGAGTTACGTGACATGGATTAATCGCCTCTCGTAGATCCTAACTCCGACGATTGTGAGACTAATACCTATGGGTTTTGGTCTAATGACAATTGTGGTCCAACAAATGGTATCGAGTGATAGGTCTCAGTTCGAAACTCACCTGTGTAACGCCGAGGGGGAGATTGTTGGCATGTGTGTCCAACGCTCCCCATGAGTTTCGTGACATGGACTAACCGCCTCTCGTAGATCCTAACTCGCGATTGTAGCGAGACTAATACCTATGAGTTTTGGTCTAATGACAATCGTGGTCCAACACCATTCAGAACTACCATATACACACATTATCTTATAATATTATGTAAAATTATTATAAAAAAGTTCACTATAGTTGACGCCCTACACTATAGTTTAAAGTAAATAAGACTACCAATACTCCTCATTGCACACACTATGGGCCACACATACTCTATACATTCAACCTCTACCAATAATATATAAATAAAAACACAAATTAAAGATAACACAACCTCTTACAACAATAAAACATAAACAAATAAACAAGCAAAGACTGAAGATAACACGTAATATGGAATGGAAATTTTAGAACTGTAGAAACAATTTCAAAATGTATAGATTAGGGGTAAATTATTTTAAGAAATTCATTATAATAAAATATTTTTCTAATTCTTTAAAACTACAAAAAGAGAAGAGAGGTTGACTTAAAGAAATATTTCTCTTTAGAACAAGTAAACATACTTTTTCAAAATAAAGAGGAACTCATACTCTTTGATGGAAAAATTCAAACATTTGAAAAAAGAGATGACAAAGATTGCTATTCACAAAAGCCACCTTTGAGAGATGACAAATATTGCCATGCACAAAAGCAAGTGATGAGAGTTAACATTAGAGAGATGTATGTCTCATATCTATTGATTTAGGAGCATCCATATGCACTTGTAATCCCACTTCAGCTGAAAATATTCCAAGTTAGTAAAAGAAGTTGAGTTTAGCATTGTGTAAGGTTTTGTTTGTCCATATTTCTTATTGATATGTTTTTTCACAAGTTTTGTTTCGTGCAAAGTGTTTTTGAATCTTGGAAGCCGCTTGTGTGCATGACAAATTCTACATTATATTTTGCATTGATTTCTATAACACAAGTGTATATGTAGTGTCACACACTATCAATTGATACATGTAAGTGATGTCAATGCCATTGGTCAAGAGTAGTTGAAGCATTTCTAAAAAGGTTTCATTGGGAACTCAAAAGGTAACAAAGAGCTTGACATCGATAACACAAGAGTTGATGCATTTAGGATAGTGCACACAAAGTCACCCGTTTTTATGTGCAATAACACATTGAGCTTTTCTAAGGTTTTGGTTACTACTTGTTCTATTCAATAACGAGCATCTACCCTTAAATTCACAAGGTCATTAGAGTTGTATTATGAAAGTGCCCAAATAAACAATGAAGAGAGTTTGAGAAGATTTTTATGCCTAATAACACATTTTATTGTGCATAACTCTTGGATCTTCCCATAAGACGACATAGATCTCACATGATTCCTTAATTATTTTGATAAGTTGGACGGATTGCATCGAGTTTTTATAATCATTTGGGCCTTAACTTGCATAGATGATCAAGACATATTGGATTTTAGATGTGTAGCTTGTTACTTCAAGGTAATCATACGAGTATATAACCACATTCACCACTTTGTAGAAGGTACTCAATTCCAAAGAGATAATATAATTTGAGCATGTAGTTTCAAGGAATACTGAAAAATCTATTACGCTATCGATTATTAAGCTCCTATCTTGTAAGATTATTTGATCAACAAATATTGGAAAATAACACAATTTAACTTCACAAATACAAACACATAAGAAATACCCAACAAGGTGAACACAATATTTTCGACAATTGTCCCTGAAAAACCCCGTAGGGAAACCAATACTACAGATGAGAAATATATTAATTCAAAGAAAATCAAGAGATACAAATATCGGGCTTGCCTCTTACACTGCGGCAGAGCTCCATTGACAATCTCCTAATCCTCCCGCCGATATTCCTCCACCGCTATCTCCAACGCTATCATCGCGCCCTTGCAACACCGCAAGTATTAGGCAGTGAGTTTCTCTAAAATTCCTGTTAGGTGAAATGACCCTAATGACCCCCTTATATACTACTCTCGTTGAAAATCAACGACCGAGATTAATACAAATGAACGGTGAGATTAAGACAACTCAATAACCATAACAACTTTGGTTATGAGGTGTCACCTAAAAGGAGTCAATATTAGATAACAATTGTTCTTATCCTAACAATATTTGTTTGACAAAACAACTATTTCTCTAAATTCTAGTCTTCCAAATGTCGTCCATGTAATCAATTGATGAGGACAAACAACTATCCAAGCTACAAACTACTAAGATTAACACTCCCTCTTAAACTTGAGCATTATAATGAAGCAATAAATTCTCACATGACACCCAACATCTCTCAAGAAGATAAATTTTGCCTTCCCCAATGCCTTTGTCATAAATGTTTGTTATTCACTGTGATCCGTAGGTACAAATTAGCTTAACAACACCGCAACGTACACAATCTCTCGATGAAGTGATACTTGATGTCTATATGTTTTGACCTATCATGAAACACCGGATTCTCAAAACTTGATGCAACTCGATTGTGCAGTTGTATCATCGTAGTCTCAACCTTCGACCAAACAAAGCTACTGAACTTCCAAACCATATAAAATCACATGTTGCCATGCTAGCTGCTATGTATGACTCGCTAAGCTTAGAGCCACAGACTTCGCTTCCTCTGAACCAAGATACAACTCCCGATCCCAGATCAAAACAACACCCTCAAGTGCTCCTCTTGTCCATCAGACTACCTACCCAATCTACGCTCGCAAGATAGGCCATCAACCTAATTCCTTCACCTCGAGCATATCTAATGCCACGTTCCATAAGGGATCCATACTCGATCAGGATTACAAAATAACACAACACATACTTTCACCATTGTGAATGCACTCTCTTTGCTCAACCATGAACCGACTAAGAGAGTTAATCGCAAAAGCTATATCTCGAAATGGTATTGACCAAATACATGAAAGAACCAATCAACCGCCTATATAACGTGGGGTCTACATCCTTCTCCCCGGATGTGTCTACCTTCCTCCAATTCATGATCATGGGTGTAGACATGGATTTGCAATCTTCCATCCTGAACCTTTTCAAGATTTCCATGCACCATATTTCCCTTGCCCAAGGAAAATCTCTCCATCTTTCTGCCATACCTCCATGCCTAGAAAGTAGTGCATAAGTCCCAAATCCTTCATCTCGAACTCCGCTGCAAGATCCCTCTTGCATTCTTCTATGAGCCCTAGTGAACCTGTAAGAAACAAGTCATCTACATATAGAACAAGAATGAGAATCTCACCTCCAACTACCAAGTAAGTAGAGATTAGCATCTCGCCTCACTCTTCACAAAAGCCCATTTCCCGCAAGTAACTATCAATGCACTCATACCACACTCGGGAGCCCGCTGAGTCCGTATGACACTCTCTTCAATCTACACAGTGGGTCTCTTTTCATTGTGTGCTACAAAGCCTTCATCAGTTGTTCTATGTATACCTCCTCTTTCAACTCACCATTAAGAAACGCTGTTTGACATCCATTTGATGGATCTACCATCCCATCTCGTGCTGAAATTGAGATTACAAAGTGTATAGAAGTATACCCAGGCTAGGAGCAAATGTCTCTCGTAGTCTATTCCCTTTTCGAGAGAGGCACCCTTTGCCACAAACCTTGCCTTATATTTCTCGATGCTACCATCTCGCACCGTGCTTGATCTTATAGATCCAGCGTGATCCAACCACCGCCTATCTCGTTGGGAAGGCACTACCTCCCACACATCATTCTCGCATAATTGAAGTATACTCCTCAACCATTGCTTCTTGCCACACTTGATGTTGTGCAACCTCCCGATAGCTAGAAGGTTCACTATCTACCAACATACTAACTAATGCAACATAGTCATCATACACCTACCGGTGGTTTCCGTTGTCTATCACTCCTCCTAGAGTACCCACTAACTCCCGAGTATTCTTCTCAGGTCTCACATTGAACCTCACGGTTCTTGCCGCTAACCAGTAGAGGATGAAATATCAAGCTCCATGTCTTCTTGATGCATCTCTTCTTGCACTACTATTTCCATACTTTGAAAACTCTTTCCTCGTGAGTCTATGTCTTGTACTAAGAATCGATACTCAGCTTTGCCCTCGACTCGATTGAGTGATCCTCGAGCTTTTGTTGGGATTGCTTACTCGATCATCTAATGGCAAATATCTAGACCTTCTAAATGCCTTGTCCTCCATGAACTTGACATCACGTCGAACAATAATCCTTCCGGTCCCCTGGAATGAATATCCGATATGCCTTAGAGATTTCACTGCACCCCACAAAGTACCCTCTCTCTCAGCTTTGATCTAACTTGGTACATGTATCCTTAGGAATGTGACAATATGCCAAACTCCCAAAGATCCTAAAGTGATCGACATTTGGCTTCTTCCCTAATGCTTCCTCCGGTGTCATCCTCCCAGTACCTTATGTGGAACTCTATTCTCAGATGTATACTGTCAGATTGATGCCTCTCGCCACGATAACGGGGTAAATCCCGCTCATGCAACATAGCCCTCGATGCCTCAAGTTATGACCGATTCTTCCTCTCAAAGAACTCCATTTTGTTAGATATGATTGATGGAAGGAACAATCCACTCTCTCTTGATTCCTTCTCTCGGAGTACAAAACTCCTAGAACTCATTGCTTTTGTACTCACCTCCATTGTCTGACCAAGAAATTTTATCTTCCTTCCTGCTCAATTCTCCACAAGAGCTTTGAACTCTTGGAAGCGAAAACAAAACCTCATCCTTGGTCTTCAAGAAGTATATCCATGTCTTCTCGAGAAATCATCAATAAAAGTAACAAAGTACTCATACCCTCCGAGAGACTTTGTCGACATCGGTCCACATATCATCCGAATGTACTAGATCAAGAATGCCCTTGATCTAGTGTCACTCCTTGGAAAAGATGCTTTAGCAAAATTCCCCAACACGCATCCCTTACATACATCATCGTGCTCTGTGCTCACCTCAGGAACACCTGTCACTGTCTCATGAAGTAATTTAAGGGCTCCATGATGGATATGGCCCATCCTTCTATGCCATAGCTCTCCCTGATCTCTAAGATTACTGTTGCTCATGAGTGCCTTAGGAATATCAAACTGCAGCCTATAAAGCCGACCGCTCCTAACTCCAATAGCTATGGGTGATTTCCAATCCTTGTGCTTGATCAACACATGTGCCCCTCTAAAGAGTACATTGTACTTTGTCCCAAGGACAGATTTCAGAAACCAAATTCATCCCTAATCCCGGAACATGCAACACATCATGAAGGGGAATCATCTTACCACTCTCCCTCTCGAAACTCGAATAGCCTTTTTCCCAACCGAGTTGAGTTTGGACATGTTCCCATAGAGATCTGGATTCTACATGCTCTCTTCCTTATAACTCGGAGAAGTATTCTCTAACTCCCGTCATATGATATGACGCCCACTATCTATGTACAAACACTCGTGAGGTTGAGCTAACCATACATGCTATGAGTGCAAACTCATCTTCCATTCTACTAGAGAGCTCATCTCGCACTACATCAAGCCGTAACTTGCTTCTTAAAACCTTTCTTTTCATTCTTCTTCCTTTCAGCAATCGCCGACATATGGCCAAACTCGTGACAACCATAAAACTTGATCTTCAAGAATCTTTCTTCTTCTTTTCACCTTGTGAATTTGATCTTTACTAGACTCCTTCTTTGCTTTCCCTTTACCCGCTAGGGCAACATTTTCCCCCACCTCACTTTTCTCACTCTTATTGTTGGCTCCATCGACAAGACTTAGTTGTCTAAGCTCCTCCACAAGTGAATGCTTCTATAGTCATCACTCCATAGTCGATCCCAACTCTCGGTAAGGTGTCTCGTCCATTGATGACTTGAACAAAGACATCCCACCGCTAAGAAACCCATTTAGGGCTATTCTCACTAGCTCGTCATCACTTGGCTTGTCTCCAACAAAAGCCAATTCATCCTCGACAAGTCTAAGTCCGGTGAGGTAACTTGACATCTTCTCCTTATTCATCCTGGGTATTCCTCAACTTTTCTCTCGAGAATTAGCTTCCAATTAGTGGTAGCATTCTCGCATGCATTCATAATGGCATCCCACATCATCTTCACTGTATCTAACTCGCAATATGCGGAACAATATGATCCTCGACACCGTCAAGAATCAGCCTCCTCACCTTGGCATCTTCCTTCTTATATGCTAAGAGTTGTGTTGCATCTCGTTAGGTACAGTGCAAAATCAATAAACATATTCCTTGATACCATTCTCTTCCAAAGAATAAAGAAATTCTAATTTCCATACACCAAAATTCGAGGCTCCATCCAATCTGGCCCCGATCTCTTAAACTCCGCCGAGGCCATCTTAAAAGAAAATAATAACAATAATTTTGAAGAGGTTAAACTTTTTATAAACCCTCACTTTCTTTCACCTAGGGTAAATCTCTTCTACCCGAACAAAGCTCGATACCATGTGAAAAATCTATTACGATTCTTTCGATTATTAACCTCCTATCTTGTAAGATTATTTGATCAACAAATATTGGAAAATAACACAATTAATTTCACAAATACAAACACATAAGAAATACCCAACAAGGTGAACACAATATTTTGTACACAATGTCCTTGAAAAACCCCGTAGGGAAAACCAAGTAGATTAATCTCATATGAGAAATATATTAAACTTCAACAATCAAGAGATACAAATACCGCTTGCTTCTACTTACCGGGCAAGCAGCCGACAATCTCCTAATCCTCCCGTTGATATTCCTCCACCGCTATCTCCAATGCTATCACCGCGCCTTGCTAACACACGTAAGACTACTATATTCTAACACCGCAAGTTTCTCTAAAAACTTCCTTGTTACAAATGACCCCAATGACCCCCTTATATACTACTTTGATCAAAACTCAAAGACAGATTAATACAAATGAACATAGGTTGAGATTAAGACAACTCAATAACCATAACAACTTTGGTTATGAGGTGTCACCTAAAAGGAGTCAATATTAGATAACAATTGTTCTTATCCTAACAATATTTGTTTGACAAAAACAACTATTTCTCTAAATTCTAGGCTCCAAATAACAATCGATGAGGACAAACAATTATGAAGCTACAAACTACTAAGATTAACAAATACTACATTAGAAATCAAAGTCTAAGAGAAGGCTATTGGGATTGAGTAATTGTGGGAGCACTACTATGTGGATGTTATCATCATCAGAAACTCGCGCATAAGATTGAATCATTGGTGACCGAAGAATCCAGCTTGATGTAACCGAGTCCTCGAATGAATACATCATTTATTTTTCCTATAATTAGTTGGTATTAAGATTCCATTGCATAATTTTGTAAGTGGATTGGATAAAAGAATCCATTCATTATGAACCCTATTCATAGTTACATCATTTAGTATCGAGTGAGGAAAAACTATGGGAGGTGAAGTTTTGAAGGTTATCCATATTTCGAGGTTAGTAGAGGACAAACTAAAGCAAAGTGTGACATTCGTGTATGTTTGCATAGAGTGCAATAGTATATCAAAGTTTTGCAGAAGACAAGATTCTACTTGTCAAGAGTGGGGTGAGACAAAAGGTTTGATGATATTTTAGATATTTTGAGGACGATGTATATCAAACTGATTACATATGTAAAAGAATGCAAAAGAGGATCTATCTTGAGGGATGATGTGAGCATTACAAAAGAGGAAACACAATAAATAAATGTGGATGTTGGAGAAGAACCATTTATAGCAAAAAAATTTCTTAATCGATGGTGAACAACGATTATTGAAAGTCATGTCATAAATTAAACGAGGCCTCGTGTGAATGGAGGTTCATTACTTTTTGAGGACATTGACGTAGAAGAACTTATTAATTGGATTATTGATATAGAACAATAATTTTAATTCGATGAAATTGTAGAAGAACATAAGGTGAAGATCACACATTCCAAGTTAAGAGGATATGCCATATTGTGTTGGAAAGAAGTTTAGTTGAGCACAACAAAAAGGTAAAGATAAAATTACTCAACGGAGATGATGGTTGCAAAACTAAAAGCAAGTTTTTTCTGGTGATAACTAGTTAGATTTGGTGAAGAGGTTACAAAATTCATGATAAGGTGATTTAAGTGTGGAGGAGTATACATAGGATTTTTACAAAATCACTATTTTAGATGGTCATTGTGAGATGGATCAATAGAAAATAATGTAATACATCAATGGATTAAGATGGGAAATCCAAGACAAGATTAACATAGTCAAAATGCGGTTGGTGGAAGAGGTGTACCAATATTCCTTGAGAGTGGAACAAAATTTGGCATGCAGAAAATGCACAAAGAAGTAAAAACAAGCTCGACGGTGGTAAAGAACTAGCAATGCAAATGTAAGAGGGAGAAGCAAGCACCAAAATTGTGTAGGAATAGTCAAATAGAGGGAGAACCACTTTTGCAAGAGATAAAGGTCATGGAAAAACTTAGTGCTACACATTTTTATTGTGGAGAAGTAGAACATGAAGTTTTTGAGTGTCCACATGCACACATAGATGATTGGAAGAGGAATGATGCAAGTGCACACATCATGCACATGGAATATGAGAGTGTGAGATTAGTGCTTCACACAAATGAACTTGAATTGGGTGAAGCATTAGTTATAATAAGGAAAATCTTGAAAGATGTAGGAAAGAGAGAAGAGTTATGGTAAGAGAGGTAACCTATTATCTCATGACAAGGTGTAAGACTAAGGGTAAATGATATGTGGTGGTAGTTGATAGTGGAACTACAAATAATCAGGTGTCTATGGGGAGGCAGCTATATCTAGTCGGCCCCCTATATCTGAACTATGGGGCACCCTCCCCTCTCCCTCTATCTAGATATGGGATATGGACCGATAGGCCATAGGTTGAGGAACTCCCCCGCCCCTGAACTATCTGGAGGGGGAGGAGGACGGGAAGGTAGAACTAGATAGGCATATATACAATAGAGCGGCCTACTCCAATCGCCGGGGCCCCCTCCCTGAACTATCTTATCTATCTGGGGGCAGCTATATTCTATATCGATGACCGTATATCTCGATCTCTTATGATTTGGGTGGGTGGTCCCTTTTTATATAGAGATAATTCTCTATCTCTCCTAGCCCTACCGGTCGAGGGAAACTATATAGGATGGGCGACCTGACGTCGGATGAGAGCATAAATGCCCTCGGCCTCCCTATCCCCTATCCATATAGAGGGAGAGGTAAATGGGGGTTGGCACGAGGGCGAATATCTAGAGTCGGGGTTAAGCCCCGCTTGATAACGCACAAATGTACATAGTCGGTAAATGCCCGGCTGAAGGGAGAGGGATTCCAACTGCTATTGGGATTCGATCACCACTATCGAGAGGGGTTTTTTGATTGGGATTCGATCCAGTGGGATTCATTTCAACTCATCACCCCCAAAGATATGCCCTAGAAATTGAAAGTAATAGGGTGGGCCCCCATAAAATCCATATAGATAGAAGGGGGCTCCCATATATATATATATATATATATATATATATATATATATATATATATATATATATATATAGGGGGCAATGATCCGAACTCCCCTATAGCCCTATAGATATAAGGGGAGGGGGGGTCGGCGCCCTATCTATCTGTTCGCTACGCCATATATAGGGGCCCTCACCCTCCAGATAGAGAGAGATAGGGCAGGCCCTCCCTTACCTTTCCCTCCCCTCTATATAGATCAGATCAAAAGATGGTGTGAAAGTTAGGATTGGAGTTCAAGCCACATCTTGAATCTTACAAGGTTATATGATTGATGGAAGGAAAAAAGCATTGCAAGAATAATGCAAATTGGAGATGAAATCTAATAGTTTCATAGAAAAATTATGTGTGACATTTTATTGATGGATGCATGTCATGTATTACACAAAGTCTTGACAATTTGATCGGAGATGTTGTATGATGGGAGAGAAAACATAATCAGGGTATAAAAGGATGTACACATTTACATTCTTACACTATTGAAGGGTGAAGACAAAGGAACACACCAACGTCATATGATTAAGATTCAAGAAGAGAAGATATCGTAGGATAGAGATAGACAAAGTATGTGCGGTGATGCAATATATTGTTGCAAAAAGAAGAGCAGATGAAGTGCATGTTTAGATACGAAGGAGCTTTGTGAAGGGATAATATGGAACAATATTTAGAAAATATGGACAACCATATGTGAGGATGTAACACAAATGAGCATTGGACTTTTTTGTCTATATACAATGTGTAGAGATGTTGTGCTAGGGATCCAAAAGATGTGAAGAAGGAATGAGACATCAATACAAATGAGAGAAATCAACTTGAAGAAGACGAAGATAGGGTGTGGAAGTTAAGAGATACTTTTGGTGGAAGAGGTTGGTTTCTTACCCAATTTGACTCGAAGTTGGAAGATGACGAATATCTCTTGATGCACAGGAACACTAAGACCTTATTAGTATTAAGTATTACGAATGTACTTGTGATTTGGAAGAGTTAAAGTATTATACATGCATTATGATTCTAGAAGAATTCAAAGATTATAGATACATTGTAGTTGAGAAAGTTTGAAGATTACAAAGACATTAATTATGCAAATATATATGAATTAAAAACAATTATAATACTTCGACATTTATCGTCAACAAAAACATTTAAAAAACACAATTTATAAATTCTATAAACTAGTTTACCTAAAAGATGTTAAAATTTGTCTTCTTCATTGAAATATATTGATATCTTCTCATGTATATCTCCTAAATAATAAATGTTTAAAAATTCAAAAAAATAGTTCTTACAAGAAAACACACCCCATATTTCAATCTCAAAACTTTACCATTGCCCCGAAAATAAATTGCAATTGTCATTTTGTGTGGAATATTTTATGCGTCTTCTTTATTTCAAGCACACAAACTTTTAAAATAAAACTAGTATATGCTTCTAGAGTAAAGGCATAAACCAATCCTTTTGGATTACCAAAAGGATATATATATATATATATATATATATATATATATATATATATATATATTTGGTTGGTTTAAAAGTTCATTTCATTTTAATTTCAACAACATGATTTACCCTTTCAATCTATTTTTGGAGGAATCATTTACTCCAATAGAATATATGCCTGGACCCACCACCATTGTTCATTATTTAACATCCACAAATATTAATGGTTAGCAATGGAGACCAAATCCAACTAAAGTCTTTATAGAAAACTTTATGTAAAAGTGGAAAGTGAGTATCAAGCGAAATATTGGTGTATACACACTTATTAAAGATGGATCAGAATAATATATTATGAGGGCATTTAATGAATAAAATTTTGAAAATACATTTATTAAAATTTCAATAAATTATATATTAAATTATTTATAAAAAAATCAATAAAATATATAATAAATTATTTATAAAAAAATATTTGAATTTTTTTTTTTGTGTAGTGTATTTGTTATTTTAGTTATTATATAAAATTATTGTCTTATAATATTATATAAATTATTATAAAAATGTTAAGTATAATTAATGTTCCACACATTTAAATAGTTTAAAGTATACGAGATTATTGGTGCACTTATTTTTTTATTTTTTTCCCTTGAGAAATTGGAGGGATCAATGCTATGATTAATCTCATATGAAACAATATACACTAAGCTTTCAACACATATTATAGGTAAATTGCCGGATTTGAACCTACCACCTATTATGAGGGCTATTAGTGCACCTAGTTACACATTATAGATCACCTATATTCTAAACATTCAATCTCTACCAACAATACACAAATTATAAATTATATATTTTTATCAAAAATAAAAGACATATACATAAACAAACATAGGTTGGAGATTATATGAAAATTTAGGAGTAAAAAAAATATTTAAATATATTAAACTTAAAATGATAAATCATTTGAAAAAAGAATAAGTTAAATGAGAACTACGTAATATAAAAATTCAAATTATTTTAGGGAAAAGTAACTCGATAGAAATGCCAAAATGAAAGTGACAAAGAATGGATAAAAGACATACATTAAAAAAAAAAAAATGGAAATTATATGAAGATTTAAGAGTCATAAAAATAATTTAAATATATCAACCTTAAATAATATATCATTTAAAAAATAAGAATAAGCTGAGTGAGGCCCACATAATGTAATGATTTGAAACTATTTCAAGGAAAAAGTAGCTTGATAGAAATGCCAAAATGAAAGTGACAAAAGGATGGATGGGACTGTAGTAATGAATACACAAGAATATGTAAAGAGAGAGACCCACATAAGATTAAGTGACCTTTCTTTCCCTCATCATGCCCACAAGAACTATATCAAAATGATTTTGTTCAATCACAGAGCGAATAGGACAAGTTATTAGAAACAGAAACTAACTTGTCATTGACCTGAAATATATTTTGGCCGACCTTTCTCTTTGGTTGCATGTGGCCTCTATACATTCTTTTTTTTTGTTTAAAGAAAGGAACTAATGCTTGGGAGAAATAAAACATGTATTTTCACCATATATATTCAAAGATCTTATTCCTTGTGCTGTCTTATATTTCATACAGAACATGCTTATGGTGTAGGATTTCCTCCACACAGTCATTTTTGGATGTCCCACATTGTGACCTGAGGCCCATAAACTATTCTGATTCCTTCCACCGGCCTTGTTTTTCATCATTACATGGTTGTCACCTCACATGCAGAGCATCAAGAGGAGGAGGAGGAGGAGGACCCCTTAACAAAACTCATCATGTGGGCGGCTATGGACTCTGCGAATTGAACAGGAGAAGCAAAAAGAGAAAAGCTCTTTATGTGGGTCTATATGTAATGTATATCTCTCAAGGGATGGGAAAAAGATAAATCAGAGAGCAAAAAAAAAAGGTGGCAAACGAATATCCATATTCTTTGGGTAGAAAGCTACTGTAAGAACAATGTTTGAGTTGCAGAGGATTCGTTTAGTGGAATGTGGGTCTCTGGAATCCAACCAGAAGATTCATGATCTCTTTTATTTAGAGGCCTTCATATCCTGTGTTGGTATGTGAGTAAGACAGATAGAGGATAAGTATGAACACTTGGCCTATGGGGTTGGAAAACCATTTGAGGCCAGCCATTTTTAATGCTGATAAATACTGAGGGGATCCCACAGAAGATGCATATCAAATGATGATACACAATGGTATCTATTGGCCTACCTGCCTCACATCATACACAAGTGTTTTGAGTGCTTGTTCACAGTGCATCAAAAGTACAACAGGTTCTGCCGACATTTTAGGTTTGGGGACCCATTACCCACTATGTAGG
This sequence comes from Taxus wallichiana var. yunnanensis, assembly GCA_018340775.1. Lineage (NCBI taxonomy): Eukaryota > Viridiplantae > Streptophyta > Pinopsida > Cupressales > Taxaceae > Taxus > Taxus wallichiana. The sequence continues at coordinate 320,970,466 of CM031241.1, read as the reverse complement.
ATACCTTAAATCTTATGCAGTTCTAACCAGAAACCACTTAATATGAAACCATCTAAATTTGACATGGTGAAACAGTAGCCATGCTAATGATTATGTGAATTTTCTCTGAAGAAATAGAGACCTAGATTTTGAGTAAGTCAAATAATAGGTGAGAATAATTTTAGATTGTGGTCTGATGAAGAATAACTGTAAAGGCTGATCAATATTAAACGTACTTAACATGGTTTAGGAAAAGGAAAGCCCATATATGAAAAATGCCCTCACAGCATTTTTCATGGATTTTAGAGCCCAAGTACCATGTGGATCACCTAAGAACAATAATAAGAATATCATTTCGAATTCTTGTGTACAATATTTGTTATAAATTAAATTATTGAATCAGTGTTTAAGGAGAATATATCAACGTTCTAGATAAGTCAAGAGTCAAACTCATGATTTAATCTATTTAGAATAATGATTAAGGTTGAGTGAACTTATTTTTATATTTCAAAATTGAATTTCACCAAAGTATATAATAAAATTTTCCAATCATTTAATAAAATGATAAAAATTGTAGTTGTAGACTGCTATATCAAAAGTATGTTGTTGTTACAATCACAAATTGTAGAAGTGTAAATGAAAGAAAAAGTGGAGCAGCCTTAATACATCTACAATAAAAAGTTTCAAATATATTGAAAGACACTTTCTTATAGTGGATTTTTAATGTTTATATTTGAAAAATATATTATAATAATTTCCAAGAGGAATAAAATGAGTCAATTTTTTTCCTTGAATTTTATTGAATCAATTCCTCGCCTTTTATTTCAAGAGCAACTCAAGACAAGAATATCTCAAAAGTATTAGGGTTTTTTAGTACATTTATGTCTCCATCATTATTTATGTGGTTTTTTTTTTTAAAACACCAAGTTTTCTTATATATATATTATAATAAATTTTACAAAGAATTTAGACAATATTCTATTTATTAAAAAGAAAATTTTATTGAGTCAGCTCCCCTCCTTTCCATTGTAAATAGGATTTGATACTCACATAATGGCAATAATTTAAACACTAATTTTCTAAGGAACATGTGTTTCATTATTTACATTTGTTTTATAGTTTTATTTATAATTTTAAAAAAAATATATATATATTTGAAAAATATATTATTATAGTTTCTTAAAAAAATAATAGTATTCTACTCATAAACATGGTTAACTATATTGAGTCAACTTTTCATTTTGTACCGAATAATTCACACACAAAACATTTTAATTTAACATTTTTAATATGATAAATTTTAAAAGATGGGGTTTAATGAATGGGGCGGAAGACCCTTAATTTAATGGTTGAAACACAAATTACACTAAATTTACAATTAATAAAGTATATCTATATGTATATGTATGTTATCGATATACGATTATTTTATTTTCTTTGTAAAAGTATAATTATTAGTTATATATATATAATTTTAAAATGAAATTTATTAATCTATATTATAATTATCATATAAAATTATAAGATTGAAATTTAATGATTTAAATAGTTATAAAATAAAATAAAGTTATGTTTATATTTTCATATCATAATTACTTATCACCCAACTTTGATGGATTCCACATCACATAAGTAAGAAGCACAAATATATGTATATGATTATGAAAAGGTGTATGTACACCTTAATTTGATGTTTGCTAACCATTTCTTTTGTGTAAGGGTTAAATGATGCATTCTCCTCTTGAGTGGGTGCCTTAAGGGGCCTGTCGGGATTGGGGTGTGATCGGACTTGGTCATGTGGGCTAGACCACAACATTTGAGAGATGTCACTATTTTTCCTTAGTTACCCTATCCTTATCTTGTTTCTTCCTTTGTTCACACATTACACCCATTATGTTCACTTGTCCCATTGTGTCCACATGCTTCTTCTTGTTGCACACTATTATCCTTACCTTTGGTCACCAAGATCTTCATCATTCACCTCGGTTTATCTCTTGCATCCGTTCCCCATGTTTTACACCTCTTGACCTTAGGGTTTCCTCCAAAGCCAATGCCATTGCCCATGGGCTATGGTTTTTTGTTTTGGCTTTTCCATACAGACACCATCACTCATAGATGATGGCTTCAAATATATATGCTTGACCAATTACAACTAATTTACAATTATTTGTTGACATATGTAATTACTCTTGCTCACACTATTTCACAATAATTTACATTTATTTGCTGACTTGGAGTCTTGGTGCTTATCTCTTTTCCATTTGGGTCACTAAATTGAGTTAGGTTTAAAGATCTTCTTTTGAGATTTCCCCTTCTACCCATAGCGATTCCCTCAATGTTGTTATCTCTGGGGAAGATTATGCATCAATGGTCATACACATGCTACATGCAAGTATTTATAACACTATTTAGTATTTCATTTTGTATGTGTAATTATATATTGGTCATTCATTTCGTAGACTAGAGTAGATATATGTTTGCTTTGATTTATTGCATTGTCTTATTATATTACACCCTTTGGCTTATCCACCCCTGGGTTACTCTTATTTTGAATCCTAATAGGATACCTATCTTTATTATAGTTATAGGCCTTGGAAACCTATAACTATTCTAGGGTTAACATCACCATCTTATAAAATTACGATACTACCACACCCTAAGCACCTTTGTATCTACATAGTGTGACCAGTCTTAGATTAGATCCCTATACTTGAGAGCCCAAATAAGAACCTCTCTTTTACTTGACATACACTCTGGTGAACCTAACATGAATCTTACTCACTCTCTTGATTGAGTCATCTTCACATTTCATCTCTTGTCTTTACATTAAGCACTCTAGAATAACATCTATTACTTTTCTCAATGCCTAGTTGCTCTATGGTTTCAAATCTATCAATATTTTAGGTTTGTATTTAAATTACCATCTATTACAGCCTTAAAATAGGGCTTTCTCAATTTCCCTAGGGTCTCATGGTCATTCCTCCTCTTTGGATCTCTTTTGAGGGCTTCTTGTTAGCCAACTCACCTTTCATTGAATATATAACAATCAACAACCCTATTTGAAAATCCCCGAGGTTTTTCTTTATTTTTATAAATTTAACGAAAACCTCTTTTTGGCATAAATATTAGCACAATATTTGAAAATTCAAAATTACCATTTTTAGTAATAAGGGTATAATTAGATATATATTCATTTTTCACAAATTCATTGGAGTTTCTAATTCAACACATTAATTTTATAAAATACCTCTTTTCATTTGGTTAAATTATCTAAATTATTTTTATGAATGGATGTTTTAGTAATTTGTCGATGATCGCTTTTATTAAAACATCACTTTTGGGGCTATCTTCACTACTATTTTGGGATTATTATTATCCATATCCAATAATAATTTTTTTTTCTATAACCTATGAACCTATGATCTATTGAATTTTAGTCTTTCCTTATTCAGATTTTACATCAATCATCTTATTTTTATATTCATTTCCTATGCCATATGCCCATGTGTAAGTCCCCTTACATGGTTGATACCGCTTGTATATATAATCTTCTTGACCTTACACCATCGAATCCTATGCACACACACAATAAATCTCACAGGTTATTTCTCGTGACTCACATTCCCATATCTATGACACCATTGGTCCTAATGCATCTTTGCATGACCGATTATGTTAGGATTTTGGGAAAAATCTATCTTTTAGTGCCAAATCTAGTTTTTCATCATATCTTCTCTTAGGATTTTCCTTTCCATTCTCAATCCAATCAAGTTTCCTATGGGTTTGTTCTTTCACTCTTTCTTCTATGTCATATAGTATCAATGAACAACCAACATTACTTGAACCCATTCATAATTCCATTGGAATTGACTCCATTAGTCATTATGACCAAACATCTTCTTCTCCTCCTAACGCCATTTAAATGCATAAAAATCACAAATGATGTCATATGATCCCATCCTATCACCTTTTCAAGTTAAGAGAATCAAGCACACTATGCCTATATGGCCGATACCATGTAAAATAACTCCTTCCCCGCTTGACGACATCATTGACCATGTTAGCAAACTAAACCATCTTGTGCCTACATGGCTAATCTTGTCTAAAATAGATCCTTCCCCTCAAATGCCATCAACCCCTATGAAAAAACATAGCCAATCCCATCGAATCCTAATCTTAAAGTTGACTATGATGTGGTAGAAATTCAAGAAATTGATCCTAGGCAAACCATAAAAATTTAAACAAAAATGAAATCTACACACACATAGAAAGGGAACTAATCAAAGTTCCTAAAAGCATAGGTCATATATAAGAGAAAATCTTAAAACCATCATCACAACCCATCAATAAATCAAATCCTCCTACAAATGGAGAAACCTCCAATAATCCTTTAAAAACAACAATACCAAATATTCCTCAACTAGTGGTCTTAATCCACTAATTGATCCTAATATTTTTATTAATTTTTTTGAATCAAACGACCACTATGAAATCTTCCACCACTTATAGAATGTTTTAAATGCAAAATAAGATTTTACAAATGGCTTCTTTGTTGGCATGTTGTTCTCTAAGTGTTGTCATTGATGTAAAATACCATTAATGAAAAAGAGGATGATGGAGTAGAGTCGAGAGGATGCTCAATATATTGGTGACATGGATTTTTAGGAGCGCTCTTGATGGTATGAGGTGATTTAGTGAAATTGGTTTGTTCTAACAAGCATGATCAGTGACCTAAGAAGCCTAGGTGATGGTGCATGGTGATATGATATTATTGATAGCTTGAGAGCATGTTGGAAGAATGGAAATAATGTTTTGGGAGTGTTTAGGCACTCACATGAGCTTCAAGATACAAGTACATGTTGAAGACCAAGTTTCAGGTGCTCATCTAGACCAGGTCTAGGTGCTAGGAGGCATGAGGATGAGATGTAGAGCTATATGAGCTCATGGATGCATGTAAGGATGTCATATATGGAGTTTCAAGTTATTATGACATTTTGGAGATGTTTCATAATGAGTTATGATGTTATTTTAGTTGACCCTAGCCTAGACTATGTAAAACCCTAAGGGCTAGTCATGCAAATGAGATGGGATGGAAAGATGGAGAATCAATTGTAATATGATGATGATTGAGATGTTCTTAGGGTATTTCAGGATTCTATGGGAAAAATTTAAGGTTTCCATGATGTGTGTTTTGCAAGTGATATCGGTTTGAGTGAAACAAGGTCAAGAAGAAAGTCATTTCTAGCTCGAATTGCACCTTCTAATGCTCACCTTGAATTGTGTGATTTACATGGGACCTTGTGGATTTTAGGGATGCTTATAAATTTATTATATAAGGTTTTAAAAAAAAATGAGTTCATTTCATCGTCAAGTTTTATGAACAAATATTAAGAAGCTAAACAACATTTTGTGTGCTTAAAACCCTAGCTAGAAAGCGATAAGAGAGATTTTATTCATAAGTATCTAGACTTGATTATTAGTACTAGTATGATGATTGGATGATGTATATGAATCCTCCAGGTTTCTAGAAAGGTATGATAGTGTTTTGGTGATGAATGGACCCCACTCAAATAGTGCCTGCTTCAAGAAGTTCATTTTGGGACAAGGTGGTCCAAAGGAGTTGTAAAATAAATGGAAATTATATTTTAGTATGCGAGTTTTAATTGATGTAAATGGTGGTTTCAAGTCATGAGGATGCATATAAATTACAAAGTGTTCCCTATTTGTGAATTTTCTCCTGGGATAGAGTAGGCATGCCCGGTCAAAGGGCATGTTGAGTTGTGGAGCTCAATTACTTCATTTTAGCATGCAATTGGAACTTGTTGGAAAAACACAGTAACCGACATCGATTAAGGGAAGACCGGCATCGGTCGTGGAAGACCGGCATCGGTCAGGGAAGACCAACATCGGTCAAGGGCAAGTAGGAACCGGCGATGGTTAGGTAGAACCAACATCGATTACACTCGTGACGAAGTTTTAATTAACTCTCGGGAATTATATCTATTTTTAGCATTAAAGTAGACTTATTAATTGTAATTGCATGGCTAAGTGCTCAGACGGCTAAAAAAAAATGTGAAGTTAAAATTAGGGTTTAAAAGTAAGGGTGTGGATCATAATTACAAGATAATTGTGTGAGAGATAATTCTTGAAAAGCAAGGGAGAAAAGCTTGAAGGAAGAAAGTGTGTTCAAAGAAAAGTTGTAGAAGCCATGGATTTGGGGTAAGAATTCCTAAAGAATCCCCAAAGGCTTCAAGCAACAAATCAGTGGACCATCCAATAAGAAATGAGCAAGATTTTCTAACTAACATACATTATGAAGTAAACACTCAAATTTAAGCTAATTAAAACTACCTCTATTCTTTGAAAGCTTAAAATAATGAACCTAGTAAGTCCTAAGCAATCAGTTTTAATGATTAAGAGAAAGAGATCTCCCCATTATAGGCCTTTAAGCCAATGGTTCTTCTCCTTTACCCTATAAATTGGATTAACAATACAAAAATGAAGTAAATAGCCCAATATCTAAACTAGAAATGAAATCTAGAACCTAGATGCAAAATGCTATAATCTATGCTTAGGAAGAAGGGAGGAATTCTTGAAAATGAGAGAGGGGGTCTAGCCCTATATATAGTTTTCCATTTGGGAAAATGGGAAACTTGAGTGCATGTGGGACAAACACTAAATTCCAAAAAGCACTTTTAGCAAGTCAAATCTTACTTTGACTATTTTTAGGGAGTGACAAACCATGTTTAAGCTTAATTAAATAGGTTTAGGAGGTGATTAAGGTTTGGAGAGAGTTTTGAAGGGTCAGATCAATCCAATGGAATGGATTGATAGGCTAGGAAGGTGATAGAAGTGGATTGGAAGAAAGTAAGAAGCTAACGTAGTTACAACGAAGCTATTATAGCTTGTTTAAATGATTTACAAGAGGAAAAATTACAAAAGGGATGTCGTAGGAAGAAAGTTAGATAGGTCGAACCAGCGGTGTATCATCGGTTTGTAGGGAGAAGCACAACTAGCGCAATATTAGTCATAATAGTACATTGGCCAAACTACAGGTGTCTACATTTGCCCCTCTTTGAGGTGATGTAAGTTACATCACTTCGAAGAAAGTAGAAAAATATAAAAGAGAAGAATTTTTTTGAAGGGATAGAAGAAAAATTAATAGGATGAAGGATGGGATAGAAGAAAAATTAATAGGATGAAGGATACCCCCTCGAGTGTTGATGGGGTGATGAAAGAAGAATGTGATCGACGCTCGAAAAAGGTGAGATATAGATAGAAGAATGGGGAAGGGGCAGGATGCCCCGATGAGAGGAAAGATTAGGGGTAAAAGGAAAGTGCGAAGAGAAGAGGATGAGAAACAAGAAAAGAGATATTGAGCTATCCACAAATCAATTGTATCCACTATTTAAATCATCATTTTGCTTAGAGACCTCCTTGTATATATCTTTCCCCCCGGGTAGATATAGACAAGCAAAAGAATATGGAAAATCAAAGGGCACATGAAAATGGATGTCGACATGTAAATGGATGCGCAAAAGCAAACATTAAGTTAAGGGTGCATGAAAATAGATGTTGACATGTAAATGGATGCGCACAAGCTTAAACAGTTAAGGGTGCATGAAAATGGATGTCGACATGTAAATGGATGCGCCAAGGCGTAGGTTAAGGGCGCATGAAAATGGATGTCGACATGTAAATGGATGCGCCAAGGCACTGCAGTTAAGGGTGCATGAAAATGGATGTCGACATGTAAATGGATGCGCCTTTGGCACAGGTAAGAGAGTGTCGACACAAATATGGATGCGCCTATGGTGCACCTTCATAGGCGCAACATTCGAGCATTCCAAAGCAGACCTTGACCCGGATATTCGGATGGCCATAAATTTTCACAGGAGCTGAGTTCATGCAAGGTTGGACTTTTCAAAGCTTACAAGGTCCTCTATTTCTAAACTACCATTTTATATTTAATTGGGTGGGAAAAATTTTAAAAATACAAAATACATTCACCATTTTTGGGTTTGCTAGGGTTCTCACCTACCACCATAATGAGATGAATTAAATACAACTGGGGTGGTTGGGGTAGATTGGAATTTCCTCTCTTCCATCTCTCATTATTCCTATAAATTGTAAGGAGGATTCTTTCTAAAGGTTGATATTCTTGTTTTGCCCTCCCTTCTTCTCTTTGAGTAGGTGAATTTGTGGAGTTCAAACCTCCCATTTAAAATTGTAATGCAACTTTGCCTCTTGGCATTTTCTAGTGTATTGTACCAATCTTTGGAGCAAAAATACATGTCTCATGGATGATTATCAACCCTTTCTGTGTTAATTTGCATCCCCTTGACCTTTCAATTGAATTTGGTTACTGTGCATAATCTTGCATTACATTTAAATTGTTTGTGTTTATTGGCAAGACGGTGTTCTTCATTCCTTGGTGCATCACCTTTCCAAGTTTAGATTTATTTTCTACGTATCTCCTTACCTGTCTCCTTGACAAGTTAGATTAGGTTTTTGAGGAAACCCTCTGCAAATTTTACGTGTGCATCTCAAGAAGCAGACAAATCGGAATAGGAACCGCCTTCATCCGGAGAGCTTTTTCGATTTCGCAAGGTCCCACACTTGGGAAAAGCTCCATGTTATGCAATCACACTAAGAGTCTCAACCCATTGAATTGCAAACATTCGGGGTGCTGCGCATTCGACATCAACAAGACCTCCTCATCGGTCCTTATTAAAAATGTGAGCATGTACAACAAAAGCGTATAGTGACATGAAAAGACAAGATACAAAACAAATTTCTATTGCTAAAATGCCAACTCCACGCAACATACAAACATGTAACACAATACGAGAAGTAAACAAAATCATGTAATAGGGAAATAAGTACAAATGCACACACACTTAAACCAACAATGTTCAAGAAGGTTGCACAAATATTTTGTTATCAAGTGAAGTCCCAAATGTTCGATAAATGACAAGGGTAAGAATGATGCCCCAAGCAATATGCTCATGCAAGGAAATGATGGAGGACACTTGGTCCGATGAAAAACAACGTGCACGATGAAACAAATGCCGTGCAATTAATAGTGCCCCGAGTATATACTGAAGTAAGCAACGGTATTTTGTAAATGATTGTAGATTAGGTGATTTACTAAGTCATAGTTTTAAAACATGTGAAAATGCTAACAATATACGAGGATGAGTGCCATGCAAAAGATAGATTTAAATTTGAAAAATGAGTTGGTTACCGATTTTAGTTCATTTTCAAAGTTTTATACTGTTTTTGATTTTTCTGAATCAATTTTACAATTTTTAATTTTTTTAATTGATCGAGAAGAATTCAAAAGATCAAAGATCTTCTAAAAAGTACGCGCGAGAGGTGAACGGGGAAGGTGAGGCCGAAAAAGAGCCAAAAGGGTATCCCCATGGAAAGAAAGACAGGGTGATAATAATTATTGTAGAGAATTATTGTTCACGACGGGAGGTAGATAGACGAAAAAGAGGAATCAAAACAGAGGAAAGGACCTGTAAGGTTCATAAACAATGCCAGGGTTAAGAGGAAGTGTCCACAGGGTAGCACAAAGTGCCCCAACGTGTGAAAATTAATAAAAATAATTATTTTAATAATAAAATAATTATCACGGTGGGTAGAAGAAGATTAGAATGATCACGGCGGGTAGAAGAAGATTAGAATGATCACGGTGGAGAAAACATGCCCCAGGGGCATCGCGACAAGTTAATATACCCACCCGGAGGGGGTAAAAATAATCACGACCAATTCATTTGTACTAGAGCCCTTGCAAATTTTTACCGCGAGGTGTCAGTGAGAGAGCCTGGAGTGTGATGGAGAGGTTACCGATGAGGCGGAGGTGAGCAGACCAGATCCGAGAGTACCAGCGAGACCCCACGAGATGGACCCTTCATGAGTGGTCTATCCTTTCTCTTTTAAATTATGCATTTAATGCTTTCTAGGTCATGTTTCTAGGGTAGGTAGGCAGGAAAAAGACACATGCGCGCATGTAGGTGTCGAAAATGCGGAGACGCACATGTGTACGCATCAAAAAAGTGGGTACATGTGAGCATATGTGTTGAAAATGGTACATGCACACGTGTCCATCGAAAGGGGGAATGGGGACGCACGCACACGCAAACCAAGTGCGTAGGTGCTAGGGGGAAAAATTTGATTCTTATCGGGAACAATTGCGTGCATGCATGCATGTTGGGAGGGCGTCACACTCAGCGTTGGCATCCCATTGACATACACGAGAAAAATAGAAAAGGTAGGGGGCATGTATGCGTTGGTTAGGGCATGTAGGCGTCGAGGAGGATGCGCGTGCGTCGAAAGGGGCGCGCATGCGTCCGGAAGAAAATGAAACACACTTATAGCAATAAAATAACAAAGTGCAGAGGAGAATAATTAGAAGAATTTAGAAGAAAAAGGGAAATTAGTAAGTTTAAGGACTCAGCGAACCATTTTTCCTTAGAAAGATAGCTAGAAGTTAGATAAGTGCCTAACACTTGTTTTGATCTTACAGCATAGATTACCCGCACTTCAGACGCGGGAGAGATATGGCTACCTTGAGACGATAGAGGCATAGTTTGAGGATGGAGATAGGAGTATATTAGATATCCTCCTTTATGTCACAGGGTTAGCCTACGTGGCTGACATGCCCTAGATCACATTGGACCACGACCTTCTCACGGCCATAGCAGAGAGATGGCACAGCGAGAGCCAATGCTTTCCATTTCCTCTATGGGGAGATTACCATTATATTGGAGGATGTATGGTGCATCATGCACGTTTCTATTGTTGGCCAGCCTATTCAATATGTGAGTGACAGAGAAGCGTTGGATGGATGCATAGCATAGCTATTCCGGGTCCCTACACTACCTCGTTGCGGGATGATGGTGCGTTTATCACGCAGCATTAAGGACCTTTCTTTAGATCGGTCGTGGTATACATGATGGCCTTTGTTAGTGGAGTTTTACTCCCTGACAAGACTGGTTCCTCATTCCCACTTGGACTACTTGGGGTTATTCTTGGATTGATACAGGGAGAGACTTATTGTTGGGGCCAGTGCATTCTGGCACATCTTTACTGGGATCTACATCTTATCACCTACTACCATCAGAAGACGGTAGGCCCAGCCAGGCTCCTTATGATATGGGCCTAGGATCACATTGCTATTGGGTGCCCCTTAGGCATTCTGAGAGTTCGGGCTCCAGAGGAGCCATCTACCATGGGTTGGGTCCCAATCAGGGATGATGTTCGGCCCTACAGGGGCGATCCTATCCCTATCGTCAAGAGCTCAACGACCTACAATAGGCGGCCATGGTATGGAGGCCATACGACATTTCTAGTGGCCAGAGGATGCCCGAGAGCTATCCATAGCCGAGTAGAGCACTTTATCATGGGTAGCCATAGCTATATGTGGATTTTACAGGTTGATAAATGTCGTGCATGGCGCCTTGGCATCACACAGATGTGTTTGGGCCCAATATGTGGTATGCGCGGAGGGCACATGAGTATTTTGACATGGAGCTGCAGATAGCCTTTGACAGAGCTCCGGCTTTTACATGTGATAGCTATTGCATGGGTACCTTTGAGGCAGGTATGAGATCCAGGGTGCACAATAGAGTACACGCCCTGGTATCACGGCGTGATTCCACACAGGCTGACTATTCTGAGGGTAGCATATGAGGTAGGCGTGAGGCCTCCCCCAGTGGGGCCGCCTAGCGATGACGATGGTGCCAGAGGTGATACTGATGATGATGATTCAGATGACAAGGGTGGCCCCGATGCACAACATCGAGTTAGAGGCAGGGCCCCACAACCGTAGGTACAGGGTCCTAGGCCTATACCTAGATAGGCACACCAGGCCCCAACTGGTCCGTTGCCTCCAGTAGGCATTCCAATGGGCATATATGTCCCATTATAGTAGGTTCTACCATAACAGGGTCCACCTCCTCAGGCCCTAGGGGTGGTGATGGATAGATTTGCACACACCAACAGCTATACATGCACGATAGCGGTAACTTCTCTGTGGCTACAGAGAGAGATCGTGCCAGAGCACAGTTTCAGTGTTTGGCTGCCGAGAGAGACCAGCTGCAGTCTCGATTACTGTGGATAGTGGTAGGGCCATATGGCGGGAGTTAGATTGCATATTTGGTAGCGCCACGATGCTTAGTTAGTGGGTGACTTAGGCCAGGTACATATCTAGTTACACAATGTCATGGTTCAAATGACCAAAGTGCAGCCGAGGGACAAACCTATATGATGGAGAGAGACCAAGCTCGTGTCGAGTTACAAAGTGTCACACTAGAGAGGGATCGAGAGGCCACTGCTGCTAGGCAGGTTGATGTTGATAGAGGTCGATTGATAGGTGAGTGTGATGCCGCCCTATAGGCAGCCTTAGCCACAGGAGATGAGGATTTGATACGTGACACTATCAGGGCCACATGTGAGGCTCTTTATTACAGGACAACCTACTTCAGGTAGTTCCAGCAGCAGAGTGAGTGATGCCTTTTGCCCAGCTTGATGTGAGCCACACAGGCTCTAGATCACGAGGTCACCAAGTCAAGATACAATGGCCGGCCACATAGCCGAGTACACAACAATGAGGGGTACACAGGGTCTTCCCTCATAGTTGGTAGGTTCTTCAGGGGCAGGCCCATCACAGCCTCCATTATTCCATCCTCTAGGACATGGTCCCAGCAGCCCCGGTGAGGGCGAGAGTTGTGGCTGAGTCTCCTACTCATGCCATGATATATATATATGTATGTATTGGATGTATATGCCTCTTATGAAGGTAGGTTTTGACTATGTATAGATTCTTTAGATTCTTTTGTGGATGCCTCTTGATGAAGGCCCGATTTTGATCGATGTAGGTACCTTTGTTATGTACCACCATGCCTTTGTATGTAGGCTTAGTATCTGATCCCTGCCCCTTTTATATGGCTAGATGGACAGAGCATTTTGTATATACCGGACTTTGACACAGATATTTTTATTATACATGTACCATATGGACACTTTCTTGTATATCTTGTCATGCAGTGATATATTGTCATGGTAATTATGTTTCATTGATGTTCATGTTGTATCTTTTCCTCTTCATGTATGTGACATACTTTCAGATGTAGAGATGTACATGTTTTTCTTTCATAGCTGATGATATACTCGTGTATTTGATATCATGTGTTTTTGATTTATGAGATGTTTGATTTCATATGGCTAGTATTTTGGGATGATACTAGATGATATTGGTGCGGGGGATAGATTAGTGATTATGCACAACCCCTCTTGCCCCATTGATGATACGATATGTGATGATTAGCTTAGCATACATGCATGATGTAATACTTAGCATTTTTGTATATATGATGTAGTAAATGATGTGATAAATGTGATGAAATGATAGATGATAGATGTGATAACAAACAAATGTGCTAAACAAACACACAAGCAAAAGTTAACAAAACTAAACCAACACACACATGCAACACAATGCAAAAAAATGAAGATTAATCTAACACTTTAATCTAAGCAAGTAAAAATGAAATCCCACAGATGCACATAACAATCAAAGAAACATACAACAATTACTTACAAGCATAAAAGTCCTAATAATGAATGCAACGCAACATACAATTAAACCTAACAAGATCTAATATAATGTAAGCAAAGAATCATTCAAAGAATGAACAACACAACAAGCTAAGTACATCAAAACTATACAAACCAACAACTAAAAGCAATCCAACTACCACTTTGTTTTTGCGGGACAGTATTGACATATTTTCTAATGTTTTTGAGTTTATCACAAAGGATAAGTTTTTTAAGACTACGGTTTATGTCGTTGTCTAGGTTTCCCTAAGATAACGTTGTGAAACTAATGTAGCTGCATCCCTAAGAAGGGAACTTTTCTAGATGTTTAGGCTTTTGTGTACCCTTTTCAAATGTTTTTGTATTTTCAAGGTCATGTTTTGAAAGTAATGTACAAGCTTTAAAGAAATGTGGAATGCCCCCAACGTGATGTGGGAATATACAAAGGGTTAAATGCCACACGTTAATGTATGATGAAGTGGAATGTGAATGTGCCCCCAACGTGATGTGGGAATATACAAATAGGCCACATCCTTCACACAGATATAGTGTAAGTAAACTAGATCACAGGTCCTGCAAGGGAGCTCGAGGTCGGATTCCTAGACCTAGCTAGGGTACTACAAAATTTAGCAAGTGGCAAGAGTTACCCATCCTGTCACAAGAGTGACTTGTGTACGAGAAACCTTCCTTGAGAACATGAAACTAGTTTTCACAAAAGGACATGCCCACTATGCCACAATTGCATGGTTTTCACACGAGGATGACCTATTTTTTCTTTACTTTTTTCTCAAATTTTCAATTTTTCTTATTTTTCTTTGTTTTCTACTTTTTAGTTTCTTATCTCAATATTCTAGCCATGCCTAAGCATAGAAGCGCTTGAGGTGAATGGAATTCATGGGCTCTGAAGATCTTCACCATCCGAATAGGTAAGTCTATATGCCCCGATCCATATTTAGTAGTCACCACCTAGGGCCAAACCAATTGGCCTCAAATTTACCTTTCTTTTCCCTGTCTTTGGTGGTATTCTTCTTATTTTCTTTCAATATGATATCACCTACATCAAATTCCCTACGAATGATGCATTTGTTGTATCCTCTAGATACTCTATTTTGATATACTTTAAGGTGATTAAGTGCTCTGATACACCGTTCATCTAACAGTTCCAACTCTGCCAGGCAAGAAACTCTATAGTCTTCATCTTTGTTGAGGTAGTCCCTGAGAGATATTCTTAGGGAGGGAAGCTCCACTTCCAAAGGTATGATGGCTTCAGTGCCATAGACAAGTGAATACGGGGTCACACCAGTAGGGGTGCGGATGGAGGTTCGATAAGCCCAGAGGGCGGGATGGATTTGCAAGTGCCAATTACGACCAGTTTTACTGACCATTTTCTCCATAATGCACAAGATTTTTGTTTGTAGCCTTTTCTTGCCCATTACCTTGAGGGTAATAGGGGGTGGACCATTTAAGTTGGATACGAAAGCGTTGACACAAGGCTTTTACCGTCTTGTTTTTGAAAGATTTACCATTATCAGTGACAATGGCCAAGGGGATACCATAATGGCATATAAGATGGTTCATGATAAACTTGGATATTTGTGCACCGGTGACATAGGTAAGAGGAACAACCTCCACCCATTTAGTGAAATACTCGGTGGCAGTTATGATGTGTGTATGACCATCTGATGAAGAAGGGTGGAGCTTCCCTATGAGATCTAAACCCCACTTTGAAAAAGGCCAAGGCGTTGCAATAGGCTACAAAGCCTGTGTTGGTGCATGTATGAGATTACCATACTTTTGAAAAAGTTCACATTTCTTCACGAAGTTGCAGCAATCGAATTCCATGGTAGGCCAATAGTAGCCTAGTCTCAACAGTTTCTTAGCTAGCATCATGCCACTAGTGTGTGCCCCACAGATACCACTATGTATCTCTTTAATCGCGTGAACCGAATCAGTAACATTTAGATAGCGAAGCAAGTTCCCGTCATAGCCACAATGATAAAGGGTGCCTCCTAGGAGGGTATAACGGGCAATGCGGTGGATAAGGGATTTTTTCTCTGAATGGGTAATGTCAGGTGGGAAGGTTCCATCTTGTAGGTATTGGTAAATAGGGTCATACCATGGGGATAGGGGACCAACAACTTCACATGCTAAACAAGATTCAGCATATCATATGCCGGCATTTGTAAGTGTTCCACAAAGAAAGGCATCTTACTCTCGTCAGGCAGGATGCGCAAGAGAGAGCTGATGGATACATGGTAGCAGATCAAGGAAGGATTTGAGAGCCTAGAAGATATAATGGTGTCTCATCAAGAGCAGGTCTTGACAAAAATCAAGGTATGAATAAGAGAATAGGTCTAAAATAAGGTGACAAAGGAGACTCTCAGGTGTCCAAGAAGATTTGAAACCTTTTTAGGTCTTTCTTCTAGATCCTCCATGATGTCATATGCCTATACTAGGATTCTTAGAGGTATATTGGTTCATATGAAGCATTGGAGTGAGGGGGAGCTGTCTAGTCTATGTGTATCTCCTCCAAGGTGTCAAGTTATGTTGCTTTTAAGATTATAAGTATGTTGTTGAGGTGCTTCTTGCTATTCAAGATTTAAAAATGAGTAGGTCACTATCTTATTGTTTCTTTATGTGTATGTCTGTGCTCTTAAGTATGAATCTACTATGTTATGAGGTATTGTCAATTTGGGATGACTCAATTGGTGTAAAGGTCATGTTGGTACCTCAAAATAATTATTATAAGTCATGAAATTTAAGTGTAGAGTCTTTTCTTGGTCTGAGTCACTAATTAGTGTTGATGGCAAGTATAAAGGTTTGTCTACCTCATAAAGATGCTTCTGAGTCTATGTTGTTTGAATCAAGAATATTATGTCATGTAAATATCTTACAAAATATACTCTTTCATGAAGACTAAATGAAGGTTAATTATGTGTGAGTTATGAAATACAACCTTGAAATATAAATTTTGTTGGGTCATGTCATGGAGTATTGTCAAGTGTTTAAGATGTTTAGGTCTGTGTATGAGTCAAAAGAGTTGCTTCACTGTCATCAATTGGATTAAGTGTCATAGTGTCATGCTTGAAAAGGATTTGAGAAAGTTATTGCTTCATAAAGGTGAATTGAAGATGAAATAAGTCATCAAGGATGATGAATTTATAAGACCATAATCTCAAGAAGGTCCATGGCAGTTGTTCTTAAAGGATAATAAGTTTAATCTAAGGATAATTCAAGCAAGTAAGTGGTGTTTTGGTTCTAAATTAATTTAAGAATACTCAATACTATAGAGGATGTGGATATAATGAGTTTGGTAGAGTTTGAGTTCTTGAAGCACAATTTTGAGCATCTTGAGTTGTTGATACTTGAATTGGGTCGCAGAAGGTTATATGAAGTGATACAAATGAAGGTTAGTGTTTGAAGGAGTAAATGGTTGAATTGAAGGTCAAGATTTGAAACAAATCATAGAGATAGTGTGCAATTTGAGATTCAAGAGGTTTTATACCTTGAAAAAGTCAAGGTTCTCTGGAATTCATGACAAGTTCTCAATTTTATCAATAATGAGTGTTAGAGACCTAATTGACAAAAAGTGAAATTGCAAACTGGGTAGTGATTATTCAAGACTATATATCAAGGCTTATGGAGGTGAAAAAATGGATTAATGGGTACTCATAAATGGTAAGGTTTCATAATAAAAGCGTGAGCATCTAAAATTAGGCATGAATACCTTATAATGCATGCCTAATAGTCTATGTACATAATATAAATAAGTAAATATGGTATAGAGTCTTCCTTGATACTTTACTTGGATTGAAAATGTATGAATAAGAATGTAAAATCTTTTTATGGATTCTAGGAGTTGTGCATGATCAAAATGTGTGGTTTTGGTTATATTTTCTCCCTTGAGCAAAAAGATATAGTGATTGAGTATGAATGTATAACAATAGACAGACATGTAGGTGATCGTTTGGCATGAAAATGGCGCTTCTTTGAAAAATTCCTCCTATTTTTGTTGGTTCAAGAATTCCTAAAGGTTATAAAAGGACTTGAAGTAATGTAAAAGAAGGTGTAATTGGTAGGTGTAATATTGAGAGACAAGTGTTGTGCAAAATAAAACAAGTTGGCCTATGTTCATTATTTTCTTCAAAGTATGAAAGCTATAGGAATGTGATGATCCATCAAGTCGAAGGAGTCATGTTTAGAATTTATCAGGTATTAGGATCTTCATGACTAAGACATAGAGAAAAAGGATGCTACAGTATGTATGGTAGGTAACTTGATATGAGTCATCATTAGCATGTTTCTCATATCATGGTGGGTTCAAGAAGGTAGTGAAGAAAGTTGCTCCAAAGTTTCCAATCCTAGGTTTGATCGAGGCAATATTATTGAAAAGGAGAAAATTAAGTATATAGGGTAAAAGGTAAGGTACACAAGTACTTAGTTTTCGTAGATATGATATGAGCTTCTATAGGTATGAAGTGGTTGTCAATATCTTCTATGATGTGTTGAGAATATCTTAGATAGTCTAAAGGGTGTGAGGTTTCTAGGAGGAGGTCAAAAGGATGGACAAGAAGGGTGAAGGTAAGTTCAAAAGATTCTTATGATGCTATTGTGTTATATGGAGAACAAACAGGACTTGCAGGATGACAGTTTGTGTGAACTCGTGAGTTAGAGGGAGTCAATAATAGACTTGGTCCAAATGACTTAGGTGCTTTAAGATAGCCTACAAGGTCTCTCTGACCTAAGAAAATATTTGAGGAAAATGAAAGGATTATAAGACTACAAGGGAATAATTGATACTCTATTATGTACTTGTAGCATGGTATAGAAATTAGAGGCATGTCACAAGTTTTATTTTCTCCCCAGGTAGGGGAGCATTTTAAAATTTTAT
Source organism: Taxus wallichiana var. yunnanensis (assembly GCA_018340775.1). NCBI lineage: Eukaryota > Viridiplantae > Streptophyta > Pinopsida > Cupressales > Taxaceae > Taxus > Taxus wallichiana. The sequence continues at coordinate 320,951,991 of CM031241.1, read as the reverse complement.
ATTATGTCTTTAAGTTATCTAGGGGTACAAATATAGGTATATCACTCATGGTTGTAAAATAAAAAGGTGAGTAGGACTGAGCCAAGTCTTTTTTTTTTCTCAAATAGTAGGAGAATGAAGACCTATAGTTATGTGAAGGCAGAGTATGAAGTTACTTTGACCTCAATGTGTTGATGGAGTGTCCATCAGGGGATTTGAATAGTGATTGATGAATGATTGGAAGGAAGGTTGCAAGGGATATAGAAATTTTAATGAGTTAAAGTACCAAGAAGATCCTTTCATAATCAAATAAGGTAAAGAAGCCTGAGATGGTGCTTTAGGAAATGGTTAAGTGTTTGTTAAGGCCAATAGGTAAATTTTATGTTTCCCTTTAGAGCAGGGAGTCATAAGTATAGGGGAAGAAGTGAGACATCATGTCATTGTATGTACGTGTTTCTAGTGAGTGTGTCAAATATGGCCTAAATAACTCTACAAAGTCTATTCAGGATCTTGGTTCATGAGAAGGTATGAAGTCAAAAATGGAAGAAATAAGTCAAGCTATGAGTTATATCAAGTGAGATAGATCATGTGAAAGGTAAGATGATGTTATAATCCCATATATCATCATTTTTTGCATGTTTATGTGTTGTGTATGCTTCTTCCCAGGGGAGCACAATGTTTCTATGCTTAGAAAGAAGGTCAAATCAGAATTTTGTGAAGCAATTTCAAATTTGTGAGCTAGTATGAAGTATTTGGCTGATGTTTATAACCCAAATACGACCCTATGAAGATAAAGGTTAAAGGTTAAGAACATGCATTTACATGTATTCTTTATCATTAATGTAAAAAGGGGGAGAAGTTCAGGAGGTTTTCCATTAATTACAAAGGTGGAGATTGTTGGCATGTTGTGCTCTAGGTGTTGTCATTTATGTAAAATCCCATTAATGAAAAAGAGGATGATGGATTAGAGTAAGAGTATGCTCAATATAACTTTCTATTAAAAGATGAAGTTAAAAACTTGGAAAAACAAAAAGGTAAGAGGAAGAAGGAGGAGGAGGTTGATATTGATAATAAACAGGTTGAAGATATCTACAAAAAACTGAACTCCTTGGACAACCGTCTTGGGAAAGCCAAGACTCGCCATGACCATAATATGGCTATTTTTAGTGCAATCAAGAATTTATTGAGTAGCATGTCCGCAGCGTTTCTAATCTCAGTGGAGTACCTGCAACTCTTTGGGGCACGGAAAAGGAAAGAAAACAGACCATCCAACAACTGGATGTTTCTAACCCTTCTCATATGACGACATTGGCTATGTTCACCTCCTGGTAGACTATCAAATCTAGAATCGACAAAGCCGCCAAGAAGTAATTGTGGGTCTGCGCTACTCTTGCTGTCTTCCTTCGTATTTTCTGCTATTTTTTTACTATTTTTGGCTGCTCTTCTGTAGTATTCGAACTGGTTTGTTGTTTTGGGGTAACTGCTCTTTGGTTACATTGGGTTTCGTGTCTCATCTAGATTTTGATCCTTTTTGTAATGCTTTTCATTCCTATTCTGGCTTCTAGGCCCCCTTTTGTATTCAAGGGTATAGTCCCTTTCAAAAAACTATTTACCAATAAAAAAGAGAGTATGCTCAATATGATTGTGACATGGAGTTTCATGAGTTCTCTTAATGGTATGAGGTGATTAAGCGATATTGGCTTGTTCTAGCATGCCTAGTCAGGTGACCTAGGTAGCCTAGGTGATGGTGCATGATGGTATGATATTATTGATATATTTATGAGCATGTTGAAATCATGGATAGGATGTTTTGGGAGTGTTTAGGTAATCACATGAGATTCAGGGTACAAGTATAGGTTGAAGACCAAGTTTCAGGTGTTCATCTAGACTAGGTCTAAGTGTTAGGAGGCATGAGGATGAGATGTAGAGATATATGAGATCATGGATGCATGTAGGGATGTCATACATGGTGTTTCAAGTATGTTAGGACATTTTGGATATGTTTCATGTTGAGTTATGATGTTATTTTAGTTGACCCTAGCCTAGACTATACAAAACCCTAAGGGCTAGTCATGCAAATGAGATGGGATGGAAGGATGGAGAACTATCTGTGATATGATGATGATTGGAGGTGTTTTTATGGTGTTTCATGATGTTGTGGGGAAAATTTCAGGTTTTTGTGATGCGTGTTTTGCAAGTTATGCCAGTTTGAGTGAAACATGGTCGAGAAGAAATTCATTTCCATCTCGAATTACACCTTCTGATGCTCACCTTGAATTTTTGATTTTAATGGGACCTTGTGGATTTCAAGGATGTTTCTACATTGAGTCTAGAAGGTTTTAAAAAATGAGGTCATTTCATTGTCAAGTTTTTACGAATGAATGTTAAGAAGGTAAATAACTTTTTGTGTGCTTGAAACCCTAGCTAGAAAGCGGTATGATTTGATTCATAAGTGTACATAATTAATTTATAGTTATAGTAATATTATTTTATGATGGATAGGAATCCTACATGTTTCCATAAAGATATGGTTGTGTGTCTTGTGATGAGTCTACCCCACTCAAACATGGTTGTTTCTAAAGAAGTTCAATTTGGGGCAAGGTAGTCCAAAGGAGTTACAAAATAAATGGATATTTTTAGTATGTGAGTTTTTATTTATTTACATGGTGGTTTCAGGTCATGAGGATGAATCTAAATGGAAAAGTGTGCCATATTTGTGAAGACTAGTCAAAGGGCAATTTTGGGGTACTTTCAGGCAATTTACAGATATGGGATTGGTTAAAGGCCTTCCACTTGGATTTGAAAGAATTTAAAATATTTTATGGAAAGATGATTTAGAGGGATTTATAGTGGTATAATTTTGTCTCATGATGATTATATTTTATGGGTCATCCAGGTCAATTTGTAGAGAAGAAGGTTTCTTGGTTTTCGTGATGTAACTACTCTTGTTGAAAGAATGAAGTGATTGAAGCATGAGATGAATTAATTGATGATTTATATCACTTGGAGAGTGAATAAGGATGAATTTTTTTCCTAGTGAATGAATTTTTAGGTCTTAAAACTGACATAAAGGGTACAAACTAGTTGAGTTTGTAAAATTGATTTCTTGGGAGCATGATTTGGAGAAGAGTAAAGTTGTTGTGGATTGAACACACGGATTTTTCAAGAGATAAAATACGTGGATGTAATGTAAAGGTATTGAGTATTCAATAAAGTTTTCACATGTCATATTTTATTTGAATTGTAGTGTGCTTAATGCCCCAAGGTGAAGACATGGTGCTGGAAACACTTGTTTAGTGAAGGATATGATCCTTTTTGCTTATGCTATGAATTATTTGATTGGTTAAAGAAAATTTATGATGATTTATGATGATTATATGTTATATTACACATGTATGATGAATTTTGATGCTTGAGTAGTCATGGTTTTGGCATTTTGTGGTTTTAGCTCATCTTAGTGATGGGGTTTTAGCTTTCTTGGTGTAAGATGAGTGGTTTTGGGCATGAACGACCCATATGGGTCATAAATGAATGTTTTAATGATTAATTTTGGATATTTTTATGTTTTATTGGTAAAAAAAATGAGGGAAACTGAATTATTTTTAATTTGAATCATGAAGAGCATATAAAAGTGATGTTTTGGGTGCAATTTTGAGCTAGTTGCTTGTGTAAAAAAATGTGACCTATGTGAGAGTGTTTTGTAGGTACCAAGGAATGATTATATATATGAGATACCATATGAAAGGTTGAATAATTTTTTTAAGAGTGTCCTGTAAGGGTTTGAAGCACATAGAAGTGAAGAAAGTCAAAGATAGAGGAATCTTGAGAAGCTAGGGTTTGAACAAGGGTTTCAAGGTGAGAGAACTGAATAAGTTATCTACATCAGTTGTGGAAGAAAAAGGACATCATATATCTTCATAAAAATGTGGGTGAGTTGGTGATTGATCATCTTATGGGGTTTTAGAATCCTTGTGGAGTGGGTTCTTCACAAAACTAGGGGTTGGTGCTCCTTGTGAAGTTGGTGCTTCAATAAATAATTTTTATTTGAGTAATATAATAATAATTTTTAATGGTTTTTCTTCCCCTTGAGGGTTTCCCACTTATATCTTGTGTTATGGTGTTTCTTCTCTTGTTCATGTTTGATTGAATTAAGTTTGTAAGGATTGATTCATCCCCCTCAGTCCATTTTTCTTCCAACAGTCTTAACCAAAAAAATTTCTTGTCATTCCTAATCAACCTTAAATTCCTCCTTTTCCATTAGATGCTAATGGGAATCCCATCCATCCTTGAATCCACAACAAGGTTCTTCAAACATTTTTAAATGAACCTTTAAATACTTACATAAATTATATGGCTATCCGTGGGATATCTCCCACCATTTCTTATGGTGTGTGAATTAATCAAACCACCCATCTTAAGAATTTTTGAAACATATTCAAGGAGTAGATTCAAACCAATACCTATGTTACAGCTAAGCTCCTTGCAAAAATATTTGTGGGATATAATTTAGAATGGTATAATCATCTCCCTTCATAATCTATTATTGATTTAGAGAATTTATTCCATCATTAGTGAAGGATTTCCAACAATGTGATCTTCTTGAAAATACATTTCAAAACATCATTAACTTGACACAATCCCATAACAAATCAACTCATGATTTCCTTAAGCGATTGAAACTCTTATCTAATCAATCCAACCATTATCTTGATAATAATATTTTTGTCAACTCTTACTTAAGGCCATTTTTTATAATCTTCGATGCAAGGTCCAATTTTTCTCATCTAGCACATTAGAAGAGGCTCTTGAACAAGAAAAGTAACAATGAGAATTCAAATAACCATATAAGCCCTTAAATACCCTCAAATAAATGTCTAATTATGCCAACCTTCAATCCCTTTGTAAAGGAAAATCTATTATGCATTCCTCTTTAAGCAATGATAGTTAAAGAGTTATTTCTCATAACCCAACCCACCCTCCTTTATTACATGATGAGTTATTGAATATCCTCCCTAATCGCATATTTCCTCTAGCTAGGAAACCAATGGATTCCTTTAATCATGATCTATTTTGTTGGTAGCACACCTCTATTAGCCATTCCCATGAGAATTTTCAGGATATTAATAAGGGCTTAATTTATTTCTTCCTTAGAACTTGAAATTTGATATTTATTTTATCATTTAGGAACACTAATGAGAAATATCAATATCTTCTTCAAGCTCACAAATAATGTCAATTCTAGGCCTAGCCATAATAATGAAGCCATGAACCACTTCATGGGAGTGATTAAAGGGTCCTATGATCATAACTACCTCTATTCAAAATACGTCAATGAAGATAAAGTTAATTATCAATGTAATCATGCACATAAGGACCCAAAATACAAACCCAAAAATCCTTCCCTAATGACCAAAACATCATCGATACTTTTCATGAGAAACCCGGTGATGAGTATGCTCCCTTAGTCGAGTCTCATCCAAAACCACACTATAAAGATTCTCTATGGAATTTATTCTACCGCACTTAGATAAGGTTTCTAAATCTTACAAGCATCATTTGGATATGAATCCCTCCTCTACTTCTCATCCCCCAAATATCATTACAACACTTATCCTAGAATGGAATGGAATTTATTAGATGTATTCATTTCCATGACTTTAAAAATACATTTAATGGAACCAAAGTGTACTTCTCCACAACATAAAAAATTAATCATGCAACAAATCCATCATTTAGAGGATACATTTGATGAGGTGGAGGAGTCTCCCTCTATCCCAACTTTTCCCAACCAAAATATCCATTATATCAAAACTACTATTCCCCCTAAAAACTCCAAATAAATAGCTATATAATTTCCCAAAGATGATATGACTAATGAAAAATGTTATTCTGTGTTGATGACCCTCTAATCATTATTAACATCATCAATAATGATGCACAAGTAATATGCATATTGGTGGATGAAGGCTTTAAGATCAATGTCACATCATTTTCTCTCATATAAAATCTTGGATTCTCTGCTTGATGACCTAAAACATACTTGATTTACTTTCCATGGATTCGATAAATCCCTTCAAAATATGTTCGATTTAATTTGTCTACCCATCACTGTGGCCCAAACATTGTTCACACAAAAATCATGGTACACTATCATCCTCTTTCTTACAATCTCTTGCATGGTTTACATTAGACACATTGTATGCACACCGTTGCATCATCCTGGTACCAACACATAAAGTTCATTCATAATAATCAATGATATAGACATGATGCTGACCAAAATCCTTAGAATATACCTACCCCCTTTACTGAAAATCACTTTCACATTCCTATTGCTGATATAGTTCCTAAAATCTCATACCTTGAAATTTATGACAATAGACAAGATTTTAAGGCAATTTTTGTTGACTCGATGATGATGAACCTAATGAATTGCAAAAATAGAGTCAATAAAAATCATTTACCAAATGTAGTTACACTATGGCTTCCTCTAGTTCTACTACCTCATGATTGATTTCTTCACATTTTAGAATATAAGGAACCTCCTTTTAATGTTTCCTCCTCTAGTCATCATCATCATGATAACCCCTTGAAAATGATGAGCTTGATATCACACACCATTTTTATGGACCTATTATGCCTGCGATCCTTTGGAAAAATGGGGATCATGGCCCATAATGATATGTTTGAATCCAACAAGATTGATTATGATGATGTTATGCTCATTCTAATTCACCTATAATTAATGAAGACTACATCTTATCTCATGTTGAATCACACCATTTATATGTTCATAATTACCAAAAGAGCATGGCTAGAGTGCACAACTTTACCCATGCTACCACCATGATTGAAACTTATTTTGGGGAATCTCATGATGCCACTTATTTCACCAAACCAAAATTTGGGTAATCTCATGATGCCTAACCTCCTTAAAATCACTTTTCCAAATCCAAGAAATATTCAAAGAATAACATTTTATCTTTAACAACATTCATTAAATTAACTACTTCATCAACCTACTATTTTACTTTTTTCATCTTGCTTGGGTTTATCCTTCCTATTTGGGTTTATAAAACCATTGATTATTCCCTTAGATACTTTAGTAATTTATATATCTCTCTTTAGGCCTTCTAACTCCATGACATCACATCCTAGCTAACACTTTTTATTAAACTTTGTCATCCTTATAACATCCTCGATGAGACCAAAATATGTCTCATTATATCACCAAATAACATTCTTATTCTCTCTCTCAAAATAAAGCTTTCAAGTGAATTTAGATGTAGTTTTAATAACGGATATCATATTTAAGGTAGAATATAGGATTTATCTTATCATCTCTTTAGAAATCTATTTGCAATCTAATTGTTGTTATTTCTTGATATTTCTTCTAAAGTTGGAATGCAATAGTGTGTAGAAAACAGGTCATAAACAACTATACTCCAAGTTCATAGATTGCAGCTACGGAAATTCTTCACACAGCTATGAAAATTCTTCACACAACTACGGAAATGCCCAGCTATGGAAATTCTTCACGCAGCTACGGAAACGCCCAGCTAGTGAAAGTATTTTGGTTTGTTCCAAAATAATGTAAAGGAGCACCGAACTATTCAGCCTACTCTTTGCTTCCACGTCATCAACCAAGAATATAGATCCAAACATGTGGCAATCCAAAGTCATGAATGCATGTGGCATTCCAAGAAGAATTCAAAGTCATGGACTTAGCACTCCCCATTTTTCTCTCCATGTTTCAAGGATGAGCAAATGGTGGAATAGTATTAGGAATGTTGAATAAGTACTCTCCCACTTTGTGTTCCTAGATTAAAGGGATGAGTTGTAGAAATATTCTCCATGATAAGTGGGTTGTTGTAGTCAAGTTTGTTTAGTATTTATTGCTTTGAATAAATCCGCCCAAGAATAGGTAGTTAGTTCTTGGAGTGTGGACCAAGTAAACTAGGAGTAATGTCTATAAATACCTCTTCCATATATTTGGAAAAGGGGGCATATTTTGTAAATCAATTTTGAATCAATACAAGTGCAGTTTTAAAAGTTAATTGTAGTTTCTCCAAATCCAAAGGGAAGAGAATGGCCAAAATCCGCTCTTCCCCAAGGAGGAGGATTTTTCTATTATTTATTAGCATAGTTTATTTACTGCAGATTTATTTCAGTAGTTTAGTTGTGTGTTTCTTTTTCATGCATGTTTAATTTATGTATGTTTTCTTAGGAAGAAGTATTGTTGAATAATATTTTCCTTTCTCCTTTTGGTTATAATGACACCAACTTGTCTATGAGTTGGTTAAATGACTGGTAATACAACGACCCGTCAATAAAGATGTGGTGAATGAAGAGGTGGTAAAATTTCATTGAGTGTCATTTCGAACTAAGCCAAATTGTTGTGTGTATAAATAGTTTCTAAGCACATGGAATCAATGTGGATTTGTTTCCAAAAGGTCTTGTTGAGAAATAATGTGCATATGAAAGGTAAAAATAGAGTGCGACTGCGCAGAGAGAAGATGAAATAATGTTTATACTATTGATAGAACCTCGATATAATACCATTACATTAGTAACAAGAGGGATATTGAAAAAATATTCATCTAGATTGTTATCCATAAAGGTTTTGTTGAAATAATAATCGTCTACCAAGAGGAGTAAAATCAAGGCATCCTAATGCTTCATCCGTAAGTTCAAGAACATCAAATTCTTCGTCGAATCCTTAGAATCGTCGGTATGAACCTCATCATGCTGAATAGAATTATCTAGGATGTTAGTAGGTGGTACTGTAGGTGGTGGAGTTGAGGGTGCCGTAATTGGTAGAGAAAGGAATGATAGGAGGAACTAATATGGTAGGTGAAATAATAGCCGTAGTGTAAGTAGAAATAGTTGGAGCACTGATAGTGGTAGAAGGAGATTGTGAAGCATTAGACTGACCAATATCATATGTGTCAAGACTACTATATGGAATACCCTGCAAATATTTTATGGGCATAGTAGTAATAAGTTATATATAAAAATATTTGTGGCTCTGGATCAGAAGTGATAATATGTTCATAGTCATCATGCAAAAAATTTACACATTAGTGAATAGTGGATGGACCTACTTGCATGGTGTGAATCCAAGGCCTACCTAGCAAGATATTGAACTGGAAAGAAGCAGTGAGAACATTAAAACTTAGTAAGAGCCTTCTTAGGCCCAACTCAAATATGTAATGAGATAGTCCCTAAGCATGCATGAGCGGTAGAATCATAACAACATAAGAGTGGAATTCTTAGAAATTAGATTATCACTAATACCTAATTGCTTCAAAATAGAATGAGCACATAAATTGAAAAATGATCCTTATTAATGAGGACTCATTCAATACAAGTAGTGCTAATAATGATATTAATGACAAAAGGAGCACACAAATTAATTTTAGCAAAAGGCGAAAATCCTCATCAGGGAAAGATATAACATGTGGTAAATTATGGAAAGACTGTATTAGATGTGCAAATTACACCACATAATTATCATGTTCAATATGAATGGCACGAAGAGTGGCCTCTAACATGTTACAAAAATCTTGTGCATTATGAAATAAATCATAAAGAGAGATCTTAGCGGGTGTATTTTTAAGTTGTTCAATAATTTCATAGCCCTTAGAAATAGTAAGAGGATCTTCTGGAGTAATAGGTGGAAGAATAAATGAGGCAGTAATCATAGGAATATTAGGATGAGTATGATGAGTAGTAACTACATTGATGGATGGATCAAACTTATGGATGACGAATCAAGGAGGATGTTGGGTACACACACTCATGAAATCAATAATGGTAGTGACTATGCCTTGATACCTTAGTTTATGCAAAGGTAGGATAAGAAGATTGATCCATAACTTGATAATGAGATGACATGGTCAAAATGAAGTGTTGAAATGTGGGGTTCACTAAAATTATTAACTAAAAATGTGAATATGTTGACTAGTTAATCTAAGCTATGCATAACTATAAATACAATAAATACATGTTGTACATAAATGTAAAGATGACCCAAAAACTAATCTAATAAAAATATAAAATGTTAAGTATGTAAGAGAGAAGAGGAAATGACTCAAAAACTAAATAGATATGCTCATGGGACTATGACACAGAGGTGACTAGAAAATCTATAAGCACAAATAAATGTGTAAGGAGCCCCCGAAAAGAGTGGATTGGAGAAATATGGCTGACGGAGCACCTCAAGAGGGAATGGGGAACCCACAAGACTCTAATATGAAAAATGGGTGCTCTGGTCTATGAAAAATATCTAAAATTTATTTTTACACATTCCAAAGATGGTCCGAATCCCTTGTTGTCTATCATGTCAAGCTCACTATACTTGATCAAATGTCGGTGATATTCCAAGATGAATGAAAAGACTTACAAAACCCTAAACAAACATCAATCCCTAAAAAAGAAAAATGCATATGAATAGGGCAGATTGACCTCAACTACCACAATGGTGACTTACTAACTGAGCATTGAAATACATTCTAGACCCAAATGTAGTTCTATGTGTGTGTGAAACATGCCCTAGGTTGCTCTTGTGCCAGTCACACTTTGTGATGTAGTGAGCTAACTATGTGTAGAAAAATGTAATAAATGGTGCAAAAATAGAATAAAATGCTCCCTTATGTTGTGTGTGATGCGAGATGTCATATCCTTGTGCCATGTGATGGAGATATTTGATACAAGTTATATCTAATGTAATAGATGGATGTAACTCTAGATGGATGATAGTAGTGACTAGTGTTTGGTCCCTCATTATGGTTTCATAACTTTATATTTATAGGGTTCTCTTGATCTAATTTCATAATTAACCCCGAAATAGCCAACCACCAAAAAGATGAGAAGCTAAAATGGATAGAAAGTTCCCAAAAAGTGGTGGGAAAGTTCAAAAGGACCAAAGTGCCCTAGGTGGGTCCAAGGTGCTAATGGGTGCCCCAATCAAGGATAAAATGAAGGGAAATGATGAAAATTCCTGGCATATGTGTGGTGAAGGTTAGGAATGACACTAGAAATAAACAAAAATATCCAAGGGACGGGGTTAATTAGTACTTTCTTCTCTCAAAAACCCTCTAAATAGTAGTATGAGACCGGGACTAAATAATGTCTAAAGTGCATGATTTTGTGTCTACATTAGTTTTATATCTTTGTGTAAAATTGTCTTGGCCATCTTATATCCAACTCTAAATAATCTCCAAAGCTAGTCGATACGCCATCTACATGCAACATTCTACTAGAAAAATTGAAAAGAGGTCCCGGTAACAGAACCAAAGTGTAGTCTTTTGTTTACTCAAACCATAGCTATGGATGCTAACACCTCATCCAAACACATTTGGAAGCTCTCCGAAGCACGCACAAACACCAAGTCAACTTTTCTTTTATTATTAGAATGTGAGAATTTATGTTCATCATATTCATAACTAAGATAATAATTCATGCATAGATAATCATCATAAACATGGAAGTTCAAAAACACATATAATAAGGAAACAAAACCATCATGATCAATAACACTTAGATCCTCAACACTTCATCATAAGCATACTTGCATATATAATTAAGAACTATGAATACATATATGTAAATTACCATCACTTATCCATTGTAAAAACACCATAATAAATACATAAATAAGTAGCTGATTACACCATAGCTCAATGCATCCATGCGTTGGACCATGTGCACACCCATATAGACTCAGGTTATACTCCAAACTAGCACTCGCTAAGACTCAATATGCACTAGTCAAAACAATGATACAAAACCTATATTTATACGGTGGGGACTTTCCCTTCACCACTTACATGCTTTCTTTCCTAATAATAGTTATGCTTACAAAATCTTGCATGTTTTTTACATTCTATGCTAATAATAGATTAATCCAATTATACAACATGCTTTAATCCTATTATTAGGCATCCTCATACACTCTCCTTATCCCTACTCTGTGTGTACTTTCTCTACTTATATCCCTTGTTTGGTCACGAAGCCATCTTACTTTTCTCTATTTCTAGACGTTTGATTGATAGACACTCTAAGTTTTCTTTTATATTTTTAGCCTTGACTCTGGAAAATTAGCTAAGTCCTTGATCTTGTTCCTTCATGCATGCAACTACACATCGATATGTCTTCCCACTATGTGTGCCTCTTGTGCACTACCCCCGATCCTTTACATACACATCCTTGTGTATAAGACTTTATGCTCCATTGATACTTGATAATTTTCTCCGACCAACACCGAGCATCTAGGTTTTATAACAAATTGGGGTAAGTGCAGGAAGTTGATGGACAAATATAGGGTCATCCGTGGACATCATATTGCAAATAACAACATAATATCAACTTGTAGGGATTATTAGCAATACATAAACTCAAAATTAGACAAAATTATATTAATATGAATCATAGCATCCGGAATCTAGTTTCTAAAATACTAATTTTTGTAAAAAATGGACAAGATTAGCTATATTAAACACTCAAAATTCAATGACTTGGTATTTTTTTTTAAAAACGCCGATAAGATTATAGTCTGTTTGCCCACAATTTGGATGACCAAAAATTGATATATATATTTTTCCTTTGGTGAGAAGTTATATGCCACTATCTATCTTGGGATGGATTTTATTTTGTATTTTTTTGAGTAATATTTTATTTTTTATGATTTTTCCGTGAAAGTGGTATGAAAACATAAAGAAAACATAGCACTTTCCGTTTGCCCGCCATAACTTCATAAAAATTATTGAAATCAAATAAATTTTTTTTTGAACATGTATATAATTTCACCACGGTTGGGATGGTATAAGTTTTATCACATTCTAATAAGTGAAACAAATTTTACAGTCTTAAACGTAGACATAAACATTCACAGGAAAAAGTGTCTTAAAGACCTACTATTAGTAAAAAATTATAAAATAATATTTATCCTCTTCTATTCACTTTAAAATTAGTATTTCTACAAATTAGCTAATAGTCTCCCCTACGCAATGGTACCATTTTTATGACACATTTTTACTTTTCGGCATGTTTCAAGTCCGTGGAAGACTAAATTTGATGTTTTGATGTTTTTAATGTAAAATTCGGGATTTGATGTCCACTTAATCGTCTCCCCAACTTGGTGCACTTACCCATTGTTAGTCTAGAATTATAGTGCTTGGGTTTTTGCTAGGGCATACACCTTATGGTTTCATTTGAAGATGAATATTTTAGAAATCTCTATATATTGCAACATAAATTTTAAAGATAAAATCACATCTATTTAGTGTTTTTATCGAATGCATCTCAACCATGAGAGAAAAATGCCATTTTTGTAGGAAGAAAAGGAGACACCATTGAAGAAGCCATTAAGAAAGTATTATATCAAAATTTTATTTGTATAAATTAGTTGTTTTTGGTTTAATCTTCTCGCATCCTTCATTTCAACAACCTTGACTTGTTTGAGTTAGGCCTCCTTGCATTTCCACTAACATTCACCATTTTTAGGGTACTTACAACTAGCATTAGGATAATAATATACAAATTTCATGATTCCCCAATCCCAATAATAATGGAAGGAATCTTCATTTTATTCTACATACATTGAATATCCTCTATCATTATAGAAACTCCACTTTCTACCCCCGGGTGAACAACCATAATTTCCCAAAAGTATGAAATATGACACTTATTCAAAAACAATCAATCTAATATATAAAACCACACATCGACTTAGATCAACCATGTCAAAATTTAGGAATATGTTAAAATCACAATTTAAAATGTAGTCATTCAATGCACCTCTCCACCATACAAAAATAAATTGTGTTAAAACCTCATCTATACATGTTTTAAATTTTACAACCTTGTTTCCTTCCAACCACATGAGCATCTAAGGTTTATCTATTCTTAATGACATATGTCATGATTCACACACACACATACAAAAACACACACACACACACACACACACACACACACACACACACACACACACACACACACACACACACACACACACACACACACACACACACACACACACACACACACACACACACACACACACACACACACACATCTCTACGAATAAAAATTCATATAAATCATTACATAAATTATCTTGCAAAACTATGCTAAAGGTTTATATCAAATTTTCTCTTTTATTGTGAATTCCAATACATTTACTCAAACCAAATATTTATCCTTTCAAGCATGATTTAATATACATCAATGTATATTATGTACACACATCAAAAATTCATAAAATAATGAAATATTGTATTAATAATGCAACCAAAGTTTTTTATTCTAGGACCCTCTCCGAATATTATGTTAGAACAAAACCTAGCATGAAAATATACATCAAAATGACTCTGCATGCATTGGAATTTTCAATCTTTAGTTTGAGCCTAAAAGTCTCACATGAAATGCATAAGAGAAGAGGAGATCATTTCTATATGAGAGTATCAAAAATACCATTTGAGTGTCGAAAAAATTAACATGGAAATAGCAAATGAAACCCTACCAAATTAAATGTACAAAATATACATAGCTATATTACCATTACAACACATATACACAAAAAATAATCTATAAATTTATTCATTATGAATAGGTATGGAACATAGAAATCATACTTTTATTCATCATTAAAAATATAATATCGTTTCACCAAATAATCGATTTAAAAATGATAAGGTAAGAGGTTAGGAGGAATACCTAGATGATCAAAGGTCAAAGGTTGAATGTGATCGTTAATGAATTTTAATCTAAGATGATCATGGAGAAATTCCTTTGGCTAGGGGAACAACCTATGAGAAACACAACAATACCAAAAATATCATTAATAATATAGGTTAGTGGACTACCTAGAAAATTCTAGATCCAGGAAGCGAGGTGATTCTTAGGAGGCTGTTAATCCACTTTCAAATACAATTTAATGCAGCAAGTACCATGAAATGAAGAAATCATACTGTAGTTATATGATAAGGTATCTCGTGCCCATATAATAAATAAACCTAATCTAACAGGAAAGATTGTGATTAGATTTGGAGGTTTAGTAAGTTGTTATGGATTTTACAAGTCGATAGAGATCGATAAAGGGTCTAGATTGATCGATGAGGTCGAGGTTGATTTTGGTTGATTGTAAGGATTTTTGGTTAGGGGTATAAAATTTTGTCTAGAGACCGATATCAGTTAGGTGACCAATGTTGTTATAGGGATAAAACCGATGGTAGTAGGGTAAATCGATGTCAATAGGGAAATAGGTAATAACTTAATAAAAATGGCTTTTGGGATTCTCTATGATTGCATAGAGAGTAAGGAGGGTGTGATTAGGCTCGTGATATAACTAGAAGACTCAAGAATACGGAGACGTATAGGTCACAAAGGGTGAAATGCATTGAAATGGTTAGGATGGTAGATTGGTGGGAAGATGGAGATATTCAGGTAACATCAGAAAATAAAATACTGAAAGAAGCAAGAGATCTGTAATAAAGTAAACAAAATGATTAAAATCATTACTCACTTGTTCTTTATGAAAATATCATGACCGAAGGTGGTGGTGATTGACCGGTAAGGTGATGGCTAGTTTAGTTCTATGGCATTACAACTTGTGTGTTCCCATAGATACTCCAACGATATGGAAGGAACCCTTTGCTTGAAATTCTCTCTGTGGTGTGTAGATGTTGTTTTGATGAAGGAATGGATTTGAGATTCTTGCTTGATTACAATATAACTCCCAAAAATTGAATGACCAACCATGTCTAAAGAGATGTAAAATTATATATAAAGGAATCGATGGAATTTTAGGTGATGGATGTCGTAGGATAAACCGACATCAATTAGGGAGAAATAGTACTATTTACCAAAAATAGGTAGATCTTCCCAGTTTGGCATGCTTTCCTCATTGAATCCACTTAGGGAAGTAGCGTTCACGTGAGAGAAGGCAAGAATAAATTAGAAGAGGTCCAATTAGGTTTAAGAGGAAGTATTAGTTAGTTAGGTCAAGTTAGTGACTCAACACTAGGAGAGATAACTCAAGTTGAGGGTGATGATTTAGTGCTTTTGAGGGTAATGGCTTAGTCACTTTGAGTTAAATTCCCCTAGAATAGGTACAGGTGAGGTGCCATGATGAGGTGGAGGTGTGGGGGTGAAATTAACTTAATTAAAATGATTAAATTAATTAATAATGTCTGATGAATATTAATATGAGGTAAAGGGGTCATGGTTAGTTAAATGCGTTACATTAATTAATTTAAGGTGACCAAAAAGAGTGTGACCAAAATTTGGTGTCTACATTTTCCCCTTTTTGTCGCATAGCTTGTATTGGTAAATGCAACACTGATAAAAATAGGAAGTTGGTGCCCCAGGTATGCATGAAGGTGAGGTTAACCCAAGTATGGATGAAGGTGACCCCCTCAAACCAAGAATTGATGAGGTGTGAAATGGAGTCGGTGAGTGGTTTGATAAATAGGTAAATGATGAAAATAAGGGTACATTGGTTATGGGTAAGGGTAATGTCGGGTTGGGTAATAGGTAATGGAAGTCGATTACATGCACATGTATAGCTTGTGATAAGGTACTAGGTTGAAGAGCTTGCAAAATCTACTTTGTCAAAGGTAGATAGGTTTATTCAAACTACCTTGAAGTGGTTTAGGTATCCAAGATATATGATATGGTCTTGAAACACAACTAGGCTAGGGGGTAGGAATGGGTAATAGGTTTTGTGTCAAGGCACCTAAGGTATGGTCAGGATAAACAACTCGAAATTAGGCAAGGTAAGGTCATTAGGATGAACAATATGAGCAACATTAGCACAAGGTATAACGAGTACATGAATTCAAGTTTCAAAATGGGTGATTTTGGGTTGGGTGATTTGGTCAAGGTCATAGGTAAGGCCACATTAGGGGAAAAAACATGCCCTAAGGAATGGTGAGGTCGTGTGTAGGTAATAAGGTCATAAGGGTACGGTGTAAGGCCAAGGTCAAATTTGTGTTAGGCGTAAAAGGTTTTAGATCATTTCTTTGAAGTATTGATGAAACAAATAGGTAACGTAAAGCGTAGGAGGAATACCTGTTTTAATGTTGGTTGATGGGTTGTTGCACGTATGACTTTCGAATCCACAACTGATTGTGAGAGCTTCCTTTTGGCTAGGAGGAACTACCTGTAATGCAAAGCAAGACCACCAAAAAAAGTTAAACAATATATGCAGTGAACTGCCTAGTGTGTGCTAGATCCGGAAGTGTGATACTTCCTAGATGGTGTCAGTCCACTATTTTAAACAATTTAATGTGGTAAATAAAGTAAATCCTATTGTAATTTGAAATGATTTAGGTATCTCACTTAAAACACAATAAGAAATAGATCTAATCTAACAGGCTAGGTTAGAATAGGATCCAAGGTCAAATAACTAGTTCTGGGTCTCTGCAGGTCTGACAGAGGTCTCAAGTAGATCACAGGTGAATGAGGGTGAAAGGGAATTAGGTGGATAGGTCACTATTCTGGGTTGTATGGGAAAATACAGAACCGATGTCGGTTAAGGGTGACCGATGGGTTGGGTGTAACCGGTGCCGTTATTGTGGAGTTCTGGAATGCCACAGAATGAGATTTAGGTCTCCTTTGTGATTACACAAAGGACTTTGGTTGGTCAGGATGAGGTATTGGGTGATTTAGGTAGGATTTGGTGGTTTTAATGGGTATATGGAGGGGTGAGTGTTGGAGGAGGTCAATGGGTGGCTAGGTAAACAAAAGATGATAATATAATGATGAAATGGAATAAACCAGAGAAGTATAACATTTACTTACTTGGATTCTAGTCCTGATGCCTATGAGTGAGGGATGGAGGTGTTGATGAGAGGTTTTGAAGGCTACAGTGATCACCAACTGAAGGAAAGCTTCTACATGGGCTGCATGTACATTCCTCTTTGCTTGGTTAGATCAGATCATTGTGGGATGGTTATGTAGGAAAAGATGCTTGATCTCCTTCCTTGCATGCATGTTCTCACTGAAATTCACTCTCAGAAGATGTGATATCTCTCAAATGTGCTAATGTTTGCCAACATTTTCCAACCTTTTCAACCTTCCAACCTTGAGAATAAGGTTGTTTTGGGGTTAAAAGGGTAACCGACGGTGGTTCCGCTTAACAACGATGGTTAGGGGTAACCGGCATCGGTCAAGGCAAGGTGGGATTTCCTAGGTTTACTAAACTAGGGAGATCCTCTTGATTTCCTCGATCTCATGTCATTAACCCACGGATTAGACTGGGAGCTTCTTGTAAGCATGTGGGAATGTGGTTAGAGAGAATGTAGGCATTGATTTTTAGGGTTTAGGTAAGTCTTAGTTAGTTATGGCAACTTACTAAGAATAGGTTTTAGGTGAGTTAGCTTGGTGAGGTGTCTAGGTGAAGTGTATGTGTGGATATTATTTAAATTAAGATATTTAAATAATAAATATAGTGAGGATAATGAATTAATTTAATTAATTAATTAAATTAATATTAGTGGGGTGAAGGGGCCATGGCTAGGTGAATGTGATGAAGGGTGCTTATTTGTCGAGGGACCAAAGGGGAGTGTGACCTAATTTTAGTGTCTACATTTTTCCCCTTTTTGTTGTGTAGCTTGTATTGGTAAGTGACACTAACAAAAATAAGATGTGGTTACCCCATGTGTGGGTGAAGGTGATCCCCCTCAAACCAAGAACTGACGAGGCCAAAGGCAGAATCAGTGAGTGGTTTGATAAAAGGTAAATGTGAGAAAAGGAAGGTGGGCAAACGGGGAAAAAAAGGGTTAAAGGTCTACTCGGGGTAATCTAGGTAATGGGTCTGGGTCAAAGGTAGCAATAATCAAACACACGCACACGTATAAACTACAGCACGCTACCAAATTGAAGAGCAGGAAAACTCTACATCATCTAAGGTCGATAGGTTTATCCAAACAAGGTTGAAGTGATTCCGGTATCCAAGGTATAGGATATGGTCAGGAAACACAACGTAGGTTAGGTGCAGAACATTTAGGTATGTTCCGGTACACCAAAGGTAGGGTCAGGATAAATGGTCACAAAAATAGGCTAGGTAAGGTCATTAGGTCAACAACACAGGTAATAGTGCCACAAGGTATAACGAACACATGAGGTCAAAGGTCACTAGCGATGGTCCAGGTCCAAATATCTAGGTCACAACATGGGTAAGGCCAAGGTAGGGGTAAAATAATGAGTCCCCAAAGGAGGACAAAGGGAGGTAGTAAATGATGAGGTCAGAAAGGTGAGGTAAATGGGTAGGGTAAAGGTGGGGTGGGGTAAATGATCAAGGTGAAGGTTGGGTGGGGAAAAAAGGAGGTAGGGGTAGGGTAAAAGGGTAAAATTTAGGGCAATGTGTAGGTGAGGGTGACTGATGCCGGTCATGGATAACCGATGTCAGTAGAGGAAAACCGATGATGGTTAGGTAGGGCATGCGACGACCGATGCCGGTCAAGGGTAAATCGATGTCGGTAGTCGGGTTTGTTATAAAAACAAAAAAATCCATGTTTTTGTTATTCATTTGTTATTTTTCAAAGTGAGAAAATGACAAAAAGAGAGAAAAGAGAGAAAAGTGTCTAATGAAATGGAAATGAAGTGAAGGAGTGTGCTGTGATCGATGAGTGATTGATTGGTGAGCAGTGGGTCCACAGATCATTATGAGGGATTCGATTGGTGAGAGGTTACAGTAGCTATTCAGTGATGGCAGTGAGGCCGAGAGGGATCGGAGGGATAGAAGAGGCCACCAAAGATAATGCATGATATGTGCCACCGAGATGGTGGCAATGTGATGAGGTAAGCACTCTACTCTACGTTGTTGATTTGATAGATTAGAGGAGATTTTGTTTATGAGGTTGTGTTTGTTTTTTTTTTTTGAGTGGTATAAAAATGAATTTGGGATGGGGGACATGATGAATAAATGATGGTAAAATTGAGGGATTTATTTTGTAGGGTAGATGCCATGATATGGATAGTTGATGGTGATGATGGAATGGTATGGTTTTGGTTGATTGTTTATTTAGTGATGGTAGATTTGTTGGTTGAGGCATGGATGGATTAGGTGAGTAGGCATGATGAGTTAGGTCAATTTAGGCATGGATCAAATTAGTTAGTTAGGCATGGATGGTTTTGGTTTGGAGGCATGAATCAGGTCGAGTGGTTTAGGCATGGATCGAGTCAAAGTTATTAGGCATGGATTGAGTTAGTCAGTTATAGGCATGGATTGAGTCAGGTTATAGGCATGGATCGAGTAGTTTAGGCATGGATCGAGTCAGGTTGGTTTAGGCATGGTTGTTAGGTTTGGTTGATGTTGAAAAAAGTAGGTGAAGTGGTGATTCATTATTTTATGCAATGAATGATAATATGGGTCATATGTGAGATGTGGTATAATCTATGCATAGTGATGATAGAGAAATGGTAGGCATAATAAATGTATGCTGTGATAATGTTTAAAATATGAAACAACTTGTTATGTATGTGGTTTAATTTCCAATTTTGGGTATAAAAGGGAAACTAAGTTAGGTGTGATGTAATGTGAGGCACATGGAAGATGAATTGTTTAGGGTAGAGGATGGCCGAGCTAACCTCCAAGGGCCCCATGCCCTCGAGTGCTACCTACATAGTCCCGAAAAAAAGGGACCTCAAGCCGATGTAGTTCTCCCATAAGCTAGGGAAGAATATGAGGAGGTATGAAAATGAGTTGGTAGGTTTTTGGGCATGTTGTGGGTTTAGGTTTGTTAGGTGTGGGTAGATTATAGGTAAAATGATGTAGGTGAGGGTGATTGTGGTGAAAGAAGAAGATTACCCCAAAAGTAAGCATCGAGGACCAAGTCCTGTATAAGGTAATCAAAACGTAAACAAAGATGGTTAAAAGATAAGAGGGGGCAATAAAGCCACCTGATTGGGTAGGATCATACCGAGTAGATCATACCTTGGTGAGGTGATGAACGTAAGACCCTAAAGACATTGCATGATGGACTGTTCTACGGTGAAAAGTAGTCACATGATCACCAAATGTCTAAGTTCCAAGAAGTCCCTTGAGGCAATAGGAAATGAGAGTGGGCATGGTTTGAAGGGTGAAAAGTGGGTAATTTTTATATGGTATAGGTAGCATGCATTTCGGGAAAGAGAACCTAGATCACAATGGGCAAGTCCATGACAAAAAGGTTGAGTGTTTTGACTTATAGTTGAGATAGACTGATCGATGCGGAAGTCTATATGGGATGAATAAAATTTAACTCCTTGAGGTCTTCATGAAGCTGATCGATGCGGGAAGCTTCGGTTGCTCTCATTTTTTTAGAGAGCTTTACATAGCTGTCCTTCTAGGGAGCAATCTATTTATAGCAAAGAATTTTGAGAGGAAGATGTCCTTTTGAGGGAGTCATCTTTTTTAGTTAGAAGTTTGACTCAAGGAGTTTGGTCCCATGTGAGGTCTTTGAAGTCATGGACAAGACCAAGGTGGAGAATAAGACTCTTGTTCAAAAGGCAAGGTGAAACGACCATGGGATCTCATCTAAAGGTAGATGAAAAGTATCCATGAGAATCATGCTATGTGTAGCGTCATGGTACACATATTCAAGAGAAGATAACAAGTGATGGGTACTCACATGATTCTTGTTTAATCATTAGTGAGGTGTATGGAGTGAATAGTGCTCAAGGGACGAGCATGGAAAGAGACAAAAGGTGAGGTAGGACTACAAGTCAACAATAGAATGGTCAAAGATGCAAGGCATTAAGGGGCTCAGTTTGGGTTTACCATCGAGTGAAGATAAACGATAAGCACCTGATCCATAGGTATGAGTCACGATGTATGGTCCAAGCCAATTAGGAGCAAATTTTCCCCATTTACTTTTTTCTACTTTAGTTACATGTTGATTTTCTTTCAGACAAGGTCACCACTTGAAGGTTCATTCATGGACACATTTTTCATAGGCACGTTTGATACATTTTTGGTAAACTTGAAGGTGATCCAGAGCATTAAGATGACATTCATCTAATAACTCTAGTTGTGCTAAATGGTCCTGACGAAAGTCATCATCATTGAGCATGTCATGGAGAGAAATGTGGAGTGAGGGGATCTAGACTTCGAGAGGCAGACTACCTCTATACCATAGACTAGAGAAAAAGGTGTGGCCACAGTGGAAGTGTGAATACTAGTGCGGTATGCCCACAGGAAAAAGGAATGTGTATGCCAATCCTTCCCAAAGATCATCAACCACTTTCATAAGAATTTTGTTTAAGGTTTTTTTGTTAGTGGATTCAGCTTGGCCATTGGTTTGGGGTAATAAGGTGATGAGAAACTAAGCTAAATGCCAAGGCATCACAAAATTTTTGCAATGTTTTGTTTTTGAATTGTTTTCCATTATCAATGATGAGGCGATGAGGAACACCAAAGTGACAAATGATGTGGTGGTTAATGAACTCACATATTTTCTCAACTTTCATGGAGATGAGTGGTATGGCTTCCACCCATTTTGTATAGTATTCGGTAGCAGTGATGATCCATTGATGGCATTGGGAAGAATGAGGATTGATTTCTCCGACAAGATCCAAACCCCATTGAGAGAAGGGCCAAAGGTCTCGAGTGACCTGTAAGGCATGACTGGGTGTATGATGAAGATTGGAATGTTGTTGGAATTTTACACAACGTTTGATGTAGTCACAACAATCATGGTTAAGGGTCAGCTAGTAATAGCCTAGGTGAAGAATACGCTTAGCAAAACAAGGCCACTAAGTGACCTCCACATATGCCATCATGAACTTCCTTAATGGTATAAGGAATTTCAGAACTTGTGAGGCATCGTAAGAGAATACCATCAAAGCCATGCTTATAGAGGAGGCCCCCAAAATGACGTAATGAGAGACCTTTTTAAGGAAGGCACGTGTTGTCCATTACGGGTGAGATCAGAGGTAAGATGGAGAGAGAAAGGTAGTCGAGTATTGTTTATACCAAAGGTCACTCAAGTCAGGGGTAGTGGTTCCATCGAGTAAACATCATGAGGTAAATAAGAAGGTGATTGGAGTCATTGTATGGTGACAAAGATTTTAGAATCGGTGGGTGAAGTGGGTATTTGGGAAGCTAAGCAAGCCATGGTATCTACAAACTTATTGGTTGAACGTGGGATGGTTTGAAGGGTGTAATGATCAAAGGTGGTCAAAAGTATGTCTACATGATGTTTATACTTTTGAAGTATCTCATTACAACATTGGTACATACCATTGACTTGGTTTACGACCAATTGAGAATCACCAAAGATGTTGATTGATTTGACATCTAGGGCATAGGTGGCTCGAGACCTAGTACGAGCACTTCATATTCGGCAATATTGTTGGTACATTCAAAATATAATTTGAAAGACAAAGGCATGGGTTCACCATCAAGAGGAATGAGGATAATACCAGCCCCACCCCCACACTGACACTTGGAACCATCGAAGAAGAGTGTCATTTGGTAAGGGGGTTCATCCAGGGAAAGGGTAGCAATCGACTCATCTGGAAAGTCAAAATTAGAGGGTTGATCCCCAAAATAGGTGCATCGCCAATTGGTCAGGTGATAGCTTGGCCCTTGATGGACTTTTGATGAATGAATTCAAGGTCAAGATCAGCTAAAAGCATAAGCCATCATGCGGCACACTGATTTTGATAAGGTTTGGCATACATGAAGTGTAAGGGGTCGGTGTTGGTCACAACATAGGTTTTGTGGTTGAGTAGGTAATGACGGAGTTTGGTGGCAAATGAAAACTAAGGCTAAGAAAAAAAATTTCGGGATGGGTGTATCGGTTTCATAGTCCAAAAGAGTATGGCTTATGTAATAAACCACCTACTCCCTGTGTTGTTCATCGCGATGAGCGAGCATGGCTCCCAAGGAATGATCAGTAGCTGATATGTATAGGTAAAAAGGTTGATCGATCTTTTTAGGTGGATGAGTACGGGGTGGTTGGAGAAGGTATTGTTTTAGGGCCTCAAAAGCTTTGTGGATAGTCATCATCCCATTTAAAGGAGACATCCTTCTTGAGCAGATGATGAAATGGTTGACATCGATCAGATAATTGTGAAATGAAATGGTGAATAATGGACTAAACTTACCTTGCAAGCTACGAGTTGTTTAAGGTTAGTAGGGTGGAGGCATTTCAAGAATGGCCTTGACTTTAGCAGGGTCAACTTCTATACCACTGGAGGGAAATGATAAATCCTAGGAGCTTTCCTGAGAGAACCACAAAGACGCACTTCTTTGGTGAAGGCGATGCAATATTTAATGAGATGGTCAAAGATGGTTTTGAGGATGGTTAGGTGCTCGAGTGGCATTTAGATTTGGCCAAGAGATCATCCACGTAATCTTCCAATATGTGATGCATGATGTCATGGAAGATGTAAGTCATAGCCCACTGATATGTGGCACCAACATTTTTAAGGCCAAAAGGCATGACTCGATAGCAGAAGGTCCCCCAAGGGGTGATGAATGAGGTTTTGTGTTGATCTTCTGGGGCAAGAAAATTTGGTTATAACCCGAGAAGCCATCCATGAGTGATAAAGATCTCATGGCCAGCGGTAAGGTCAACCAACTGGTCAATACCAGGTAAGGGAAAGTCATCTTTTGGACATGCTAGGTTGAGGTCACGGAAGTCCATGTAAATGGAGTCCCCTATCACCTTAGTGATAGGGACAATGTTAGAAATCCAATGAGGATAATCAATGGGTAAGATGAAGGAAACAAAAAGAAAGAAGGCGTTGAAGTTCTTCTTTGACGAGAAGAGCAAATGCGAGGGTGCATTTTCCTCAGCTTTTGTTTAATGGGTTTGGCATCGGGAATGGTTACGATATTGTGGACCACTATGGTGGGGTCAATACCGGCATGTCTATGTAAGACCAAGTGAAAGCATGGTTATGATCTCTGAGAAAAGAAGTGATGGCTTCCTATTCAGTAGCATCTAAAGATTGTCCGATCTTTAGGATGTGCGGGTCATCCTGAGTATGAATGTTGATCTCGATAGTCGATTCATTCAACATGGTTTGCATCTCAGAAGGTAACGACCGATGAATATATGAGTCTTCTGCACCAAGGTAGGTGAGTATGGATTCATCATCCTGACATTGAATGACATTAATCGAAGGTGTATCATCATCATCATTTCAGATACAGAAGGGAAGAGTGGAAGGGGCCTCACCCTCACATTGATAAGTCAAAGGCCCCAAGGAAATGGTGTTTATGAAAAAAAAAAGTTAGGAGGGATAGATTCAGATCCATCGACTCCATCGGTGAGGGTGGTGATGAAGGTGGAGTGGGTGAAGAAGGTGGAGAAGGGCTAGTGTCCTTAATGAGTTCAATGCGGGCCTGTTTGGTAGGTGGTTCAGAAAGCCGATACCACTACGGTCATTATGTTTGTGGGTGGTACATGGAATAATGGTATGGTGGCCTTGCTCATAAAATCCAAAACCAAAACCCTTCCACGCACATCAGTGTAGGAAGGTGTGGGAAAAACGATGATTGGTAAGTGATTGGAAGTCAATGAAAAAGGGGTGAGTTTGTGATGGTGGTTCAGGTGTGTAAGTGGTAGTATCAAGTCCCCCATAGGTGAGACTAGTATGAAGGTGAGGAGGACCATATAGGAGGACATTCTCCTATATGGTGATCATAATGAGGGTGTTGGTGAAGACTTCCATACTCTTGTGGAGTAAGGAATGTGTTGACACTATATAGGTGGTACTCCCCAGAGTGAGGCATTGAAAAACACCTTCCAAGGGATCAGTGGTTGGTATGTAGGTAGTGGAATGGATGATGTGTCGAGGTCATGCGGAGGTGGAGTTAATGGATTGGGAAGCTGATGGGTCAGCCATGGAGGTTATGGCAGTGGTAGGAATGGAGGAGGTATGTGTGGTAGAAGTAAGCGGCAGACTGGTAAGTGGAAGTGTAGGTGAAGAAGTAACGGTTGTGGAGGTAGTGGCTTAATAGGTATGAGCACATCATTGGGTCGGTAAAGCATGTTGCATGTTTTAAAAGGTGATGGGTCAATGAATGGTATAGGTGTGTCCTTCATGTTCAAACTTTACACAATGATGCAAAGTGGAAGGAACGCAACCCATGACATGAATCCGTGGTCTCCAAGCAATAGTTATATTGAATTCCCTTCCAAAACGTAAAACAATTCTAGAATAGTGGGGGCCCACGCACGAATGTGGAGGATGACAAAGTGCCTAGTAGTAGGTGATAGCATCATTGAATGAATGCAACATGACCGATGTTTATGCATGTAATTGTCAGGTATGCACATTTGAGTGAATGCATGGGATGAAATGATGTTAATGCTAGCACCCCATCAATCATCACACGGCATACCCATATGTCATCGATGTGGACAGAGATGAAGAGGGTTGGGTCCAGGTCATCATTTTGGTGTGGTGCAATCTCTTCCTCTGAGAAGCTAAGGGAGGCCACTTGGTGAATAGGGTGGGGTGAAGATGAAGGTGGTAATTTGGTGAGAGAGGCTACATGATGGGGTGTGATAATGGAGGCTACGGTGTAGGGTCATTGGGTAAAACCTCAATAGATTGAAGAACCTCCATGAGAGCTTGACGATGGGATTCCGAGGTTTGATGAGGTCATATAGGGACATTTTGAGGGGAGACTGGTGTAATTGTTTGAGCATGGTGTGATGTGTGATGCCATTAGAAATGGGGTACGTGGGGCCGCAGATAGTGATTTTAGGTATGGGTGCAGATGGTATGTTGGGTATAGGATTGGTTGGTGGGTCAGTTGCCTTTTCTTTACCCTTATCCTTCTGAGCATGTGTAGTGACATGTATCATGTTGATCTTGAGGGGAGTTGGAAAATGGAGAAGGTGTAGGGTGAGTGGTATAACGACACGATGACGGGAAAAACCTACCGAGGAGAAAACCCCGTGAGGTGAGTTGGGCAATGACATTTGGGTGGTGGCGTGGCAAGTTCTCTGATGTGAACCATGTTAATTTCAAATCTTGGGGGTGGCTCTAGGAGCTGTGAGGGTGGAGGTTGTGGTTGTTGAGTGGGTAGTGTGGGAATGGGTGTTGGTGAAGTAGGATCCTCATCGAGAAGGTCATCATCATCAAAGTTGGCTTCCGGGGACACAACTAGATAAGGATGGTTTTCAAGGCCTTGTAGTTTTCCACATCGTGCCCTGCACACACGATGGTAGGTGCAAATTTTAGTATCATCAAACCCTTTTGGCTTGGGTTTGAGGGGGTCATAAGGTCTGAGTGGTGGTAATGTGATGACAAAGTCTCAAGGAGGTTGGTTAAAATTTTGCATAGACCCCGCTAGTGGATCACAATGGGAAGTGAACGTGGGTTTGGGTGTAGGTGTGTTGATTGTTGAGGAATGGTCTTTGGAAGAGGAGGAGTGGGTCGAGCTATGGGTTTGGGTGCTGGCATGGTTTTGGGTGTCGGTCATGTGCTTGTTTAGGTAGGGGTATAGTAGAATGATGGGTAGGAGGGTGTGTGGTTGTTTTGACTACCTTATTATGGGGTAGTGGAGTTTTTTTTTTTTGGATTGCACCTTCTTGGGTAAAGGTGATATGGGTGTATGAGGTCTAGAAGGAAAAGTAGATGGGGGAAGAGGGTGAGTTACCCATGGGGATAATGGGGGTGTGAAAGGTAGATGACGCGGGTCATGTCATGCTGGGGTGTGAGAGAGACAAAGATTGAAATGTAGTGGGTAGTGAAGTAACAACTAAGGGTATTGGAGGTATGGGTGGTAAAGATGCTTGCAGGTGCTGGTGTAAGTCATGTTGGGCATGTGGGGAGATTAGAGGTTTGAGGAAGGAATGGGTTGTTGTGTTTTTGGTTTATTGATGGGTGGAGGTTTCTTGACCATGTGGGGAAGCTGAGATCCTAAGATGGATGGGATAGGTGTAGGTGTGATTGGCACAGCCGAGGTATGAGTTCTATGGGTTTGGTGCTTCTGTTTGGGTGTCGAGTAGGTGTGGTGTTGTCTTTGGAGGATGTAGCTAAATCCAGTTTGATAGGTGGATGAGTAAGGTTGGTAGTCGGGTGACCCCTAAAGTGGTAATAGGTTTAGTCGAGGATGATGTCATAGGTGTGGGTTTGGGTTTAGATATAGATTGGGCTATGGGTAAGGATGTGGTTTGAGCTATGATAGGTGTCATGGAAGGAGTTGTGATAGAGGTGGTTGTGTTTGGTTTGATTGGTCAAAATATTTTTGGGTAGATAGTGGAGGTATCAACAAGTGACCTCTGCATCTGTGTTTGAGACAGAAGCAAAAGGTGTCCCCATAAGTAAGGCTCTATCCACATAATCTAAGTGATCAACCAAACATGAGAATGACACGTCTGTAGGTGGAGTTGATGAGGACCTAATGGAAATTCCCATAAAATGTGTCTTAGAGATGGGAAATTGGCTAGCTTCAGCTTCCGTGGGTAAGAGAGCCAAAAGTAGGTCTGCAGGATTTTGGGTAGCTGATGGAGAATGCTCACCAAGAGGCAAAGGTATCTCAACTAGGTCTATGATAGGTGGAGGAGATGATGGGAGCTCCTCTATAGGTGGAGGAGATGATGGGTGCTCCTCTGTGGGTGGAGGAGGTAATGGGTGCTCCTCTATGGGTGGAGGAGGTACTGTGGGTAAAGGTTCTCTAAGTGGAGAAGCCAGGGGTGAGATGGTCTCGATGTTAGTGGGACTCCTCCATAGGTGATGAAGGAGATGAAAGATGTTCCTCTATGGGTGAAGGAATAGGGGAGGTTGGTTCTGATGTGGAAGGAGGATTTCGGGCTAGGATTTCCTCTATGGAAGGAATGTGAGGTAATTGGGAGGTGACAGGTATGTCATTAAAGATAGCGTGGACCTCATGGGTATGGGTATCATGAGTTGAGGTCTCACCGGTTTGATCAAATGAAGGGGCATGGTTGGGAAATGGTTTCTTGAAGATGTGTAGGTTTTGGTTAGTAGGTGCATTAGGATTATCCATGGTTAACTCACCTTTCTCGAGCATTTCTTGGACAATATTTTTGAAAGTGATGCAATTTCCATCACTATGACCCTTTACTCGATGATAGTTACAGAAGTCATGTTCTTTATACCATGTGGGCATGGGGCGAGCAGGGTCAAAACCAGTGTGTGGTTTTATGGGTGGAAGAGTGATGGCTCCAAATTTGATAAGATTTTCTAAGACAAAGAGTAAGGTTCCCAATTGGGGTGTATTTCCACTTGCTCTCGTCTGAATTGAAAAGTATTGATGGGTGAGAGATTAGATGAGGGGGTAGCCTGATTTGATGGATGAGTCTAGGGCCAGCCTTGAGTACCACTACGTTAGCAGTGCCCTTAGCTTTTGAATAATTGGTTTTGTGGTTTGAAGAAGAAGAGGTATCATTCAACTTGAATGCCAAATTCTTATTGCGTAATTGGATTTTCTTCTCTTCGATGGCCCAAATCTCTAACTTTCATGCCATAGTGAATGCTTCATCGAATGTTTGGAAGGTTTGACCTACAAGGTCAATGAGATATGTCTAAACAAGCCCATGTGAAGAGCTCTCAATGAGTTCTATTTTGTGGGGCGCTTGGAAGGTGAGTTGGTTGATCAAGCTACGCCAGCGAGTGACAAAATCTATGATAGATTCATCCTCATATTGACGCATGGAGTATAGGTCATGGTAACCTTCTTGACAATATTGATAGAGAAATGATCCAAGAAGGCTTGGGCTACCTGATTGAATGAGAATATGGAGTGTCTAGGTAACCCACTATACCAATCTAATGCAGGTCCAATCAGAGACATGGGAAAGGTTCTCAAGAGCAAGGCATCATCGTGAGTGATCGATAACACCCATGTTTGAACGACCACAAAATGCTATTGTGGGTCTTCTTTTCTATTGAAATGATTGAATTTAGGCATTTCCCAATGCACGGGTATGGGTGGATAGGAATGGATGGGTGGATGGGCTCATTGCAAATCTCATCATAGGTGAGAGTGTTGCGGGAGCCAGAAACCGATGCCTCTAATGTCTGCATCTTGTCCAACATCAATTTGATTAGGTCATTGGTAGGTTATGATGATTGGGTGCCTCCTGTAGCATGAGAGGGTTGGTTTTGGGCATATAATGGGGGTGGCACTCTAATGTATGGTGTTGCCATGTAGGTTGATTGGGAAGAAGGTAAGTGAAACAGGGGTACGTACCCTGAGTGAATAATGGATGAAACGAGAGGTGGCTGATAGTATGTATATGGAGGTGGAAGGGTCATGGTAACCCTAGTGGCAATGGGGGTAATGATTGTGGAATGGAAAGGACCACGTTCTGAAAAGGGGTAGGGGTCACCGACATGGAGGTGGTAGTGTAGCTACGGGTATGTGTGAGACATTAGGGGTGGATGAGGTTGCATTTTGGGTAGTTGTCGAGGGTATGGTGGATGTGGCGGGGGTAATGGAGGTGGCAGAGATGATGGCAATATAACATAAAGGGGTATAGACCTAGCTATGAAACGACTGGGGGTAAGGTAGATGTGGGTAACACAGAGCTAGATGGGGCCGATGCAGGAGTGGGAGTGAGAGTCGGGGGATATAGATACGGCATGTCCATATATCAACTGACCCGAGGCATCTCGAGTGGATGAGTGGGAAAGGTAAAACTACAAGGCGGCAGGGTTTTGGTCAAGGAGTCATGTGAACTCCTCATCTCTGGTAGTGATAGTGATAGGTTGGATGGGATCCATGGCTGGTGATAAAATGGAAGGTGGTGAAGGACTAGGTGGGAGTGGTTGACAACTGGCATGAAATACAAGTGTGCTTGCTTGTCTTTGGGTCAACACCATGTGAACAGATCGATCGTAGGGTCATTTTCTCTCAAAATGACACAAAAAATAACAGGAACAGTGAATCTAATGGTAAAAAGTGGATTAGGTACCAAATGGTGGTTGGAAAGTGAAACAGGCTAACCGATGCCGTTAAGGAAAACCGACGCTACAGGGGTAACCACTACTTCGCCACTGTAGAAAATGGTCAATGAGTGAAAAACTAGGTAGAAGGTCAAATCTGATAGGTATGCCAAATCTGATGGTGTTTTACAATGTCAATGGGAATGATGGTAGTGATAGGGACTGATGAAAAGTGGAAGAAAATGAATAAAATGTCCTTTTGGGTAGGTTAACAAAAGGACCTGGAACCAACGTCTGGTTGGGTATAACCGATGACGATCAGAGGGTAACCGATGACTGACAATGTTACTATGAAATTGAAACAATGATGAAAGAAAAGTGGTTGTGAATTAAAATCTGATGTAGAATCAGACCCAAAATTCTGAGAATGATGATGATATGGCCTAGGCACACTCAGGTGAAGCTGGAATACACCAGCTGTGATGAGGAGCATGCAAGGATGAACAAGAAAAATGAAGAACGTGATCTCTCACCTCAAAATGCAAGCCAAGCAAAAACTAAGAAAAAAAATGATCCTAGGAGTGCCTTTTCTATTATGTTTGTTTAGCTTATGCTATTTAAGGACTGACACATGAATTGTGAAATAGAGTTTTTTGGTGAGGATGGCTTCCTACAAAGAAGGAGATCTAAAAGGTGAGGTTTCAGGTATGTTATGGTGGGGGCGGCTTCACTCTGAAGTATGACTCGACAGAGCAACGAGTTGGGTGCCCACTGTGTCGTGATCGTGTGATCACCTACAACTTCTTCCAGGTAAGATGTTGTTTAAGAATGTGTGTATTTTCAATTTTTGTGAGGTTTGGTAAGACTCAGAGAGAGAGAGAGAAAGAAAGTGCTTTCTATGGTTCATTTGTCAACCATCAGCTGGTCATGACTTCCAACGTATAGGTTGCCCTCAATTAATGTGAGCTAATGCGATAAATCAGAATGCAATGCACTTATTTTTAAGCCCAAATCAAAGTGTGAAGTTGATGACACAAAAAGATGAAGAGGAAGAGGGATGCTCTTTCACTACAATGCAGAAAAACATGAAGAAATGGTTCTTTTTAATTACACCAAAAGAAAGGTTTCCTTTAGAGAAAATAGAAAGAAAAGGTGGGTTACCAAGGAAGAAAATTAATGTGTATGCTTTTCAGAAGGGAAACAAACACACAAATTTTCCTAGGAATGAATGAAATGCAAGGAACCCTGATGGGTCCCACCGGCATGCCAAAATGTTTCACCTGATTCTAGATCATTTCTTTGAAGTATTGATGAAACAAATAGGGTAACGGGCGTAGGAGGAATACCTGTTTAAATGTTGGTTGATGGGTTGTTGCACACGTATGACTTCTAATCCACAACTGATTGTGAGAGCTTCCTTTTGGCTAGGAGGAACTACCTATAATGCAAAGCAAGACCACCAGAAAAAGTTAAACAATATATGCAGTGAACTACCTAGCGTATGCTAGATCCGGAAGTGTGATACTTCCTAGATGGCTATCAGTCCACTATTTTAAACAATTTAATGTGGTAAATAAGGTAAATCCTATTGTAATTTGAAATGATTTAGGTATCTCACTTAAAACACAATAAGAAATAGATCTAATCTAACAAGCTAGGTTAGAATAGGATCCAAGGTCAAGTAATTGGTTCTGGTCTCTGCAGGTCTGACAGAGGTCTCAAGTAGATCACAGGTGAATGAGGGTGAGAGGGAATTAGGTGGATAGGTCACTGTTCTGGGTTGTATGGGAAAATACAGAGACCGATGTCGGTTAAGGGTGACCGATGGTTAGGTGTAACCGGTGCCAGTTACTGTGGAAAACTAGGAATGCCACAAAATGAGATTTAGGTCTCCTTTGTGATTACACAAAAGGACTTTGGTTGGTCGGGATGAGGTATTGGGTGATTTGGGTAGGATTTGGTGAGGTTTTAATGGGTATATGGAGGGGTGAGTGTTGAGGAGGTCAATGGGTGGCTAGGTAAACAATAGATGATAATATAATGATGAAATGGAATAAACCAGAGAAGTATAATGTTTACTTACTTGGATTCTGGTCCTGATGCCTGTGAGTGAGGGATGGAGGTGCTGATGAGAGGTTTTGAAGGCTGAAAGTGATCACCAACTAAGGAAAGCTTCTACATGGGCTGCATGTACATTCCTCTTTGCTTGGTTAGATCATATCATTGCTGGGATGGTTATGCAGAAAAGATGCTTGATCTCCTTCCTTGCATGCGTGTTCTCACTGAATTCACTCTCAGAAGATGTGATATCTCTCTGGAATGTGCTAATGTTCACCAACTTTTCCAATCTTTTCCAACCTTTTTCCAACCTTGAGAATAAGGTTGTTTTGGGGTTAAAAGGGTAACCGACGGCGGTTCTGGCTTAACCGGCGATGGTTAGGGGTAACCGGCATCGGTCAAGGTGGGATTTCCTAGGTTTACTAAACTAGGAGATCCTCTTGATTTCCTCGATCTCATGCCGTTAACCCATGGATTAGACTGGGAGCTTCTTGTAAGCATGTGGGAATGTGGTTAGAGAGAATGTAGGCATTGATTTTTAGGGTTTGGGTAAGTCTTAGTTAGTTATGGCAACTTACTAAGAATAGGTTTTAGGTGAGTTAGCTTGATGAGGTGTCTAGTGAAGTGTATGTGTGGATATTATTTAAATTAAGATATACATGGGGTATGGGGTTCGACCTCGGGCTGAACTGCAGACCGATGCCGGTTTGGCATCAAATGACGTCGATTGGGTATACTAGCGTTGGTGGCTAGATATGTGATCGATAATGGTATTTGTGATCGGTGTCGATTGTATGTAACTAATGGTGATCACTGAAAAGTGACCTAGGTTACGAAGGTTAAGGTGTGAGAAAAATGGATGCAAAAAGGCTGGTAGGTTAAAAATGGATGGAAAAATATAGACATATAAGATGAAAAATCGACGGAAAAATGCATACATATAACATGTAGGTTAAAATAGGTGGGTGTAGGTTATATATACTTAGGAAAAGGCGGGTATGGGTATGGGTGAAAAATTGATATTAGGTGAGGTAAAATAATTAGGAACTAAATAGTCGAGCATATCCATGTGGGTATGGGGTGTCGGTGGGGGTGGGGTAATTATGTTTGAAGAAATAAGTAGTTATGGAATTGACATTATTAAGTTATACGAGATGCATACATGCCATTAGTTGACATTGCGAGGATAGGGTCTCACCATTATTAGGAAGATGCGACCCAACATTAATAAGGATGAGTAGACTGGACATGTGAGATGTCGAGATTGGTAGGTATTAGGTGGTATAGGTGGATCTGATGGGATCATAGTCTCATGGTCACTCTCATCGATAGATGGGATACAATGACCAACACTTTCCATCTACCCACCGATGAGATGACAATCACGTTGGAGGATGTTTATAGGATTTTGCGGCTACCGATTGTTGATGAGTTGGTGTATTCATTATTACTAGATGGAGCCTTTGAGGTGATGATGGCGATATCTCGGGAGATGGTAGGTGACTACGATTGAACACAATACCAGTCTTGTTTATGGTTCTTTGTATGATGCAAACCTACATGAGATGTGGTTAGCAGATTGATGATGGTATTTGCAGACATGTTATGTAGTTCCATATTCATAGGGTGGTCAGTTTCCTAGAGGATTGATGGGAATGTTGGGAGATATGATTGAGGACCATTTTTTCTTTACATGGGCACCTACATATTTAGTGCAGATTATACTGGGAGTTGTAGGCCTACAAGAGGATGTGATGCTACAACATCTGTATATAATGCTCCTAATGCGCTAATAGGTATATGAGAACATAGTGATAGTGTGGCCACGAGGACTACCCTAGCATATTTAGCACTATGGGGGACAAAGGGTAGGCTACATGAGGTGGGTGGCCATATGTGGTCATCCACGAGTAGAGGAGGAAACTCACGATGTAGTTTACTACAGTGATAGTTGGAGGGCATGTATGTCATGGGCATGGTATAAAAACCTTATGTTGGTTTTCCAACATTTAGAGGGATGGATCAGAGCTATAAGGGTTAAAATTATTATTATAGTGGATATAGGGAAGACATGTTGGCGAGTATGTCTGAGATGATTCCGGTAGACAGATTTTGATGCTAGTTTAGACTACAACAAGATGTGCCGCCACCATTCCCACAAGTACCACATGGATGATGTGGAGAGACCTTTGTCTCCACCCCGACCTATAGACCCAACAAGATAGGAGGAGGTACCCATGTATATGAGGTTGGATGACACAGTAGGACCATTGTGCCGTATAGATAGTGGTGGGTAATGGAGTTATAGGAAGAACCTCCATGGCTAGGCCATCCGAGACTTAGCCATGGTGATGGTTTAGAGGGATGCCCTATAGGGATAGGTGACTACACTATTCATGTAGTTGAAAGCATCACGAGACATAAGTAGCTACTTTGACATGGCATGTGACTACATTATAAGGTCAATTAGCATATTCTTAGGGAAAGGCACAGTGTACAAGCTATTGAATGGCATGGTACATAGGTAACAACACCGCAGGCATGTCACCAATTTATAGGGTTAGTTGTAGCCATAAGTATAGGTTGTGGCCTTACATGCCTAGGTAGTTACACAGGTACCAACACAGAACTGAGACAAGGTCTTGTAGTACAAGCACCAACACCAGGATAGGGTCCTCTATTGGTGGGGAAAATTTCATAGGTTTTAGTTAGGTGAATGGCATTACCCTAGACTCTATCGATGGTGAGGTTCCGAATGCCCTTAATGAGGCCCAATATTACTAACATCATCTAGCCAATGTAGGTATTGATGTTCACTCATATGTTGAGCACAAGGCCCAACAGGCAGTCTGTAAATGGACCATATCTAGGATCATAGCTCAGGTAGCACAAGGGGCCCTCAACCCTAGAGATAGGGTCAGGATGAGGTTACCAACTCTCGAAGACCAGGACCAACTTCAGACAAGGAGGAGGAGATGGATGGAAGACAGGGACCAGTAAAGGGTGGAAAGATGTTGATAGGTGGTTGTGAGGAGAGACGAGGAGACATGTGACAAGGAGAGGTGGGTCTCGTGGGGTTGGCTGATTGTGACATTTGATACTATATGATCATTTTGATTTTGTTATATATATCCTACTTGCATATCAAAGATTTTGTGAGATTCTATATGAAATTTTTTGAGACACTTGTATCCTTGTGTATATATGTATTGATACACATACATTCCCTCTTATATAGTTAATGATTATTATTGGATGGATGATGTAATCATTTTAATTTCCATTATTATTGTTTATTATGGAAACTAGGTGAGTTAGGCATGATTGATTTAAGGTCATGTAGGAATGATGGAGTCAGGTATAGACATGATGGAGCCAGTATAGGCATGATGGAGCTAGGTATACACATGGTGGAGTCTAAATATAAACATGGTTGAGTCAAGTATAGACATGATGGAGTGAGGTATAGGCATGGTTAAGTCTAGATATAGGCATCGGTTCTGCTGAAAATTTCCAAGCAATTTCTATCATGGAAATTTTAAATGATTTAGGTAGAATATGGTTGCAAGTTATAACATGGTAGGTATGATGAAATGATGCATGTGTTTGTGATATATTAATCTCTAAGTTTTTTGTGTAAATGGAAAATAAATAGGTTAGAATGTGAACATAAAGGGGGAAAAATGGTTAGGGGTAAAAGGTGGCCTGAGCTAACCTCTAAGGGCCCATGCCCACGAGTTCTACCTACATAGCCTCGAAGGAAAGGGCCTTAGGTCGATGTAGTTCTCCCATAAGCTAGGGAAGAATATGATGAGGTAGATGAATGGGTAGGTAGGTGTTAGGCATGATTGATTCTAGGTCATTTAGGCATGGTTGAATTTAGGTTGTTTAGGCATGGTTGAATTTATGTTGAATAGGCATGGTTGAGTGTAAGTAGAATAGGCATGGTTAATGTCCAGGTCATTTAGGCATTGTTAAGTGTAGGTCGAATAGTCATGGTTGAATTTATGTTGAATAGGCATGGTTGAGAGTAAGTTAAATAGGCATGGTTGATG
Organism: Taxus wallichiana var. yunnanensis; assembly: GCA_018340775.1. Taxonomy (NCBI): domain Eukaryota; kingdom Viridiplantae; phylum Streptophyta; class Pinopsida; order Cupressales; family Taxaceae; genus Taxus; species Taxus wallichiana. The sequence continues at coordinate 320,915,032 of CM031241.1, read as the reverse complement.
TCCATGTCATTCAGGCATTGTTAAGTGTAGGTTGAATAGGAATGGTTGAAGGAGAGGATATCCCAAAATGTAGGTGTGGTCTAGTCATCTCAGTAGCAGAATCAATAAGTAAGAAAAGAGAGGTGAAAGGTAAGAAGAGGAAAAATGTCGCCTAATAGGTAAGAACCATTATGAGTCTATCATACCAAAGATTGGCTTATGAATGTAAGACCCTAAAGGAATTATGTGATTGATTTTTATAAGGGTGAAGAGAGTTACATGATCATGAAATGACACATTGACAACATGTCCCTTGAAAAGAGAGAAGATAAGAAAGAAAGGAAGGTGAGGTGAAATGGGTTGTTTAATGTAACCTTGTTGTGAGATAACATGCCTCTTGTGTAAGATACCCATAACCAAAATAGGTAAGTCCATGATAGAAAAGGTGTATTTTTATATTTTCTTTTTATTTTTATTTTTATAGATGATCAATGTAGGAAGTCTATGTGGGATGAATAAAATGATGCCTTGAGGTCTTTGTGAAGATGATCGATGCGGGAAGCATTAACATGTTTTATTTTCATTTGTATAGATCTAGTCTTCCTTTTGGATAGAATATGTGTTTTAGGGATAAATTTTATAGTTTTCCTTCAAGGAGTAGTCAATTTATAGCAGCGAGATAGAGGTAGATGTTCTTTTTGAGGGAGTCATCTATTTACAAGAAGTTTGACTAAGGAGTTGAATCCCATTTTACTTGTGAATGTCTTTGGATTTTTAGGTCATGGACAAGACTATAGAAGAGTATAGGATTCCTTTATGAAGGAAAACCATAGCATGCAAAGGTTAAATATGCAAGAGGGGTTTGAAATAATGAATGATGATGAGATTCCATCCTGGAAAGGACAAAAAGTATCCACGGGAATCATGCCATGAGTAGAGCCACAGTAATCATATTTGAGGTAAGGATGAAAGGGTGATGGATAATCACACAATTTTTTTAGTCATTGGTCCTCAAAAGAGGTAGATGAAAGGAATGTGTACTAAAGGGGCGAGTTTGTAATATAAAAAAGGTGACATAAGTTACTTGATTCAAAAAAAGAATGGTCAAATATGCAAGGCATTGAGGGGCTCAGTTTCGGGTTTACCTTCAGTGAAGATAAATGATAAGCACCTGATCCATAGGCATGAGTATGATATAGGGTCCAAGCCAATTAGGAGAAAATTTACCCCATTTACTTTTCTATGCTTTTGTTACATGTTGATTTTCCTTAGACAAGGTCCCCGACCTTGAAGGTTTTTTTTTGACACGTTTTTCATAGGCATGTTTGATACATTTTTGGTAGATTTGAAGGTGATCAAGAGTAGTTAGACAACACTTATCTAATAAATCAAGATGTTCCAAATAGTCTTAGAAAAAATCATCATCGTTGAGCATATCTTTGAGTGAGATATAAAGAGATGGAATTTGGACTTTGAGAGGAAAAAAACCTTCTGTACCATAGACCAAAGAGAAAGGTGTGGCAGTGGTTGAGGTGTGAATACTAGTGTGGTAAGCCCATAAGGTGAAAGGAATGTGTGTGTGCCAATCCTTACTAGTATCGTTTCAACCACTTTCATCGTAATGCTTTTAGGGTTTTGTTGGTTGATTTGGATTGGCCATTTTCTTGAGGATTATAAGGTGAAGAAAACTTAGCTGATGCAAACGACATCATAGAGTTTCCATGGTTTTGTTTTTGAATTTTTTTCCATTATTAGTAATAAGTGAGGAAACACCAAAGTGACAAATGATGTGGTGGTTAATGAATTCACAAATATTATTGGCTTTGGTATAAATAAGAGGTACAAATTCCACCCATTTAATGTAATATTTGTAGTGGTAATAATCCATTGATGATGTTGGGAAGAATCACGGGGGTTCACTTAGTAAAAATATGGTATAACACGTGCATTCGAAGGGTATTAAAGAATACCCTTAATTCTAGTTTCTACCTCTAATTATTCAATTGATAATACCCCCTCATGTTATATTATTAGAATGAAAATACCCCCTATTTTTTCCATGTACCTTACTTACCCATTTTTCAATTACAATTTTATTTACCCATTTTTATTTCTACCCTAATATATTAGAAAAAATATATTATATTTCTCACTCAATTTTTTTAATATGCATTTCCTCTCGAAAGATAGTTTGAAGCCATTGAATACCTATTACAAATCACCTTATATATGTTAAGATTTAATAATTTATCAATAGTTCTTCAAATAATTAAGATGGTGAAATAATATCACTTATGTTGAAAAGCATACTCAATCCTAGTTTGCTACAATATTATTATTTATTGAGTAAGAATCTAGATTTTTTAATTAAAAAAGATATTATAATTTAATTTATGACCACACTCCTTTTTCAATTTTAAGGTATTTACTTTTAAAAACTAGGGTTCAAATGTTTTAGTTTTATATTAAAATTAAACCTCCCTTTCCTTTGGCCCACCTCTCTAACCTACCCCCAATACCTGATTCAAAACATTAATAAATTAAACACTTTCACCCCCTCATGTCTACTGGTATATTGAATTTAATTTTATTAATTTTAATTACCTCAATATTAACCTACGTACTTTGGATATTGCCTAACCAATGAACCTCGCATGGCAAGAATGAGGGTTAATCTCTCCAACAAGATCCATACCCCATTGAGAGAAAGAATAAAGGTCTCGTGTGACCCGTAAGGCATTACTAGGGGTGTGGTGAGATTAGCATGGTGTTGAAAATTCACAAAATGCTTGACATAGTTACAAAAATACCAGTTTAGGGTTGGATAGTAATAGCCAAGGCGAAGGATGTGCTTAGTGACAACTAAGCCATTGAAGTGACCCCCAAAAATCCCATCATGAACCTCCTTGATAGTGTATGGGATTTCATAACTTATAAGGCATCATAAGACGATATCGTCAAATCCACATTTATAGAGAAGAACACCCTAATGAAATAGTGAGAGACACTTTTGAGGAAGGCTTGTTGTCCATTACGAGTAAGATCTGGAGGAAGAATTGAAAGGAATGGAGAATAAAAATTTTCTTATACCAAATGTCACGTGGGTCGATTTTAATTTCTCCTATAAAATTAACCTCTTGGAATAGGTAAGCGGGTGATTGCAATATTTTTATTGTGACAAATACATTTGATTATGAAGGAAAATTGGGTATTTGAGAAGTAAGAAAAGCCATGGTTTTTGTGAATTTGTTTATGGAATGCGGGGGTGGTTTGAAGTTCACTATGGTCAAAGGTTGTCAAGAGTATGTCAACATGATGCTTATACTTTTAATTATCTCGTTATGACACTAGTATAGATCATTGAATTGGTTCACATAAAGTTGAGAATTTCCAAAAAAATTAATGGATTTAACATCTAAGGCTATGGTGGTTTGAAGACCCAATATGATTTCTTCATATTCAATGATGTTATTGGTGTAATCAAAATCTATTGTCAAGGATAATGTCATAGGTTCACCATCAAGAGGAACAAGAATAACTCTTGAAACACCCCCTCACTTACATTCGGAACCATCAAGAAATAAATTCATTTGATAAACAATATCTTCAAAGGAGAGGGTAGCGATGGATTCATTAGGAAATTCAAAGTTAGAAGATTGGTTTCTAGAAAGAGGTGCATCTATAAGATGCTCAACAATGGTTTTTCCTTTGATGGATTTTTGATGGATAAATTCGAGATTGAGGTTTGAAGGAAGCATGAGTGAATGTGTGGCACATTGGTGTTGATAGAGTTCAGCATACATGTAATGCAAGGGGTCAATGTTGGTGATAATGAAGATTTTATGGTTGAGTAGGCAATGGTGAATTTTGGTGGCGATAAAGACTAGCACTACACAAATATTTTTTTGGCCATGAGTGTATCTATCATTTTATTCTAGAAGAGTATTTCTTATATAATAAACCACCTACTCCCTATGTTGCTCATCATTGGGATGAGCAAGCATGGCCCCCAACAATGGTCTATGGTAAAAATGTATAGGTAAAAGGTAATGTCATATTTTGGTGGGATGAGCATAGGTGGTTAGAGGAGGTATCCCTCTAATGATTAAAAATATTTATGACCTTCATCATCCCATTTGAAGGAAACATACCTTTTAAGAAGATGATGAAAAGGTTGATAATGGGTCGAGAGTTGGGAAATAAAGTGACGAATAGATTGTAACTTGCCTTACAAACTATGAATTTTCCAGCAGGTTAGTAGGTGGAGGAATATTGAGAATCACCTTGATTTTAGTAGGTTTGACCTCAATTCCATGTAAAGAGATGATGAAACCAAGAGCTTACCCGAGAGAATGAAAAAGACATACTTCTTTGGTTGAAGATGAACACAATATTTGAGAGACGATCAAAGATGACTTTAAGGATAGGGAGATGCTTAGTTCGATGTTTAGATTTAGAAAGAAGGTCATCTACGTAATTTTGCAATATATTATGTGTAATTCATGGAAGATATAGTTCATAGCCCATTGATATGTAGCACCAACATTTTTAAGGCCAAATGACATAATATGATAGTAGAAGGTTCCCTAAGGGGTGATGAAGATAGTTTTGTGTTGATCTTTTCAAGTGCGAGTAATATTTGGTTATAACCCGAGTAATCGTCCATGTGTGATAGCATCTCATGGATGGCGGTGGTGAGATCAACCAGGTTGGTCAATGTTGGGTAGAGTAAAATCGTCTTTAGGGAAAAGCTAGGTTGAGGTCATGTGAAATCATCATGCATATGCGAGTCCCCTATCACTTTGGTTATAGGAGTGATGTTAGAAATCCATTAGGGATAATCAATGGGTAGAATAAAAGTAATATATTGGAGGTGCTGGAGTTCTTCTTTTTAAAGAAGGAAATACGTGGATGTATTTTTCATAGCTTTTGCTTCATAGGTTTGGCATCAAGAATAGTTACGATATTATGAACCACAATATTTGGGTCAATACCGGGCATATCGACATAAGACCAAGAAAAAGATTGATTATAGTCTCGGAGGAAAGAAGTGAAAGCTTCTATTCAGTGGAATCTAAATATTGGCCTATCTTTAGAATGTGAGGGTCATCCTGAGTGTGAATGTTGATCTCTATGGTTGATTCATTCAACATGGTTTACATCTCAGAAGGTAACGACCAATGGATATAAGAATCCTCCACACCTAAATAGGTGAGAATGGAATCATCATCCTAACATTGAATGAATTTTATAGAATGGGTATCATCATCGAATCAGTCGATAGAGGAAGGGAATAAAAGGTCACCATCGAGAGAGTCCCAAGGAAATGGTTTTTATGAAAAAAATAGTTAGGAGGAATGGATTCTAGATCCATAAACTCCATAGGTGAAGCTGGTGGGGTAGGTGAATGAGGTTGAGAAGGTGTATCTTCCTCTATGTGGATGATATAGGTATTCTTAGAAGAGGGCTCTTCAAAAATCCTAGACCACGATAATCTTTGTGTTTACGGGTGGTGTAGGAAATGACTGTGTGATGACCTTGTTTGTAGGACCAAAACCAAGCCTTTTTATGTGCAATGATGGAGGAATGTGTAGATGAAGAACCAATTAGTTAGGTACTGAAAATTAGATGAGAATGGGATGGTTTGGGTAGGTGGTTCAAGAGTAGGTTCAAAAGAAGCATCAAGTCCCCATATGTCAAATTAGTGCTGAAGATGAGATAGACCATATGGAAAGACATCACCTACCTATTGGTTGTAATGTGGATGTTGATGAAATTCATACTCTTGAGGAATATGGAAAGTGTTCATGTTATAGAGGTGATACTCCCCAAAGTGAGGTGTTGGAAAATCTACTAAGGGATCCAAAGTTAGAATTTGGGTGGGGAATAGAATAATCACACAAAGCATGGGATGGAGATGGGTTGGTTGATGGACCAATGGTGGAATCCATAGTAGAAGTAGGCATAGTGAATTTGGTTGTGGAAGGTATAATGGCGAAGGGGTGAAAAGGTAGTGGAAGAAGAAGTGTCATTTGTGGTGTGTAGATGGGATAGTGGTATCAATGATAGATGCCTTAACCGGTATAAGGACATCGTTAGGTTTGTAGAGCATGTTACAGTTTTGAATGGTGAAGGATCGACTAGAATGGTGTAGTTGTGTCCTTCATGTTAAAATTTTAAACATCGATGTAAGGTGGAAGGAACACAACCCATGGTGTGAATCCAAGGTCAGCAAAGTAAAAAATTATATTGGAATTCCCCCTCCAATATGTAGAATAATTCAGGAATAGTACAGGGGCCCACATAGATGTGGATAATGATAGTTCTGAGGGTGGAAGTTATGACATCATTAAACATATGCAACATAACTCATTTTATTGTGCATATAATTGGAAGGGATGTGCATTTGTTGATATGAATGGGAGGAGATGATGTTGATACTAGCACCCTCATCAATCATAACATCGATGGACATAAGTATTCTCAATATAAATGGAGATGAACATGATAGGGTTAGGATCATCCAATTAGAGAGGTATAATCTCATTTTCAGAGAAAATTAGAGTGGCTACTTGATGAGTGGTAGTGGGGGTAGAGGGAGGAGGTGAAGTGGTGAGGAGGAAACATGGTGAGGAGTGATGATGGAGGTAACATGCGTAGGGTAATTAGGTGAACCTCAATGGATTGCAAGACATCAATGAGGGCTTAACGATGAGACTCAGAGGTTTGGATAAGGTCATATAGGGACATTTTTAGGGGTGATTGGTGAAGTTTCTTAAGCATGGTGTGATGAGACGCTCTCTTAAAATAGGGATGTTGGTCCATGGATGGGATTTTGGGTGCAGGTGGAAAGATGGAATGTTAAGTAAGGTGAAGTGGATGGTTTTTCCGTCTTCTCTTTTCCTTTGTCCTTTTGTGTGAGTGGAAACTTGAACCATATTATCGAGGAATATAGTGAAATGAAGAAGGTGTTTCATGAAAGGTGTAATGGCATGATGGGAAAAATAATGATGAAGGAACAAAATCCTATGAAAGAATTTGGGCACACTAGAATTTTAGAGGAGTTTTAGCTAATTCTCTAATGTGGACCATGTTGATCTCGAATGTTCGAGGAGGGTAAAGGGCTTGGAGGTGGAGATGGAGGTCATTTGAATAGGTGTGGGGCAAGGTTTGGTGATAGGTGAAGTTGGAATGGGGTCCTCATCTAAAATATCATCATTATAAAAGTTTTCTTCAAGAGGACATAGGTGAGAAGAATATCTTAAGGGCCTTATAGTTTTCTATGTCATGCCCCAGCACACTATGGTAAGTGTAAATTTAGAATCATCGAACCCTCTTGGGTTTAGGTTTGAGTTGGTCATAAGGTATAAGTGGTGGCAATGTGATGAGAGTCGTTTCCAAAAGGTTAGCTAGGATGTTGGAGTAAGGACTCATGAATGAATCACAATGTGAAGTGAGTGTGGGTTTGGATGAAATTTTGGGTGATTTTTGTGAGAGGTGTCACATGAGGTTGTATAATTGTTTGAGTAAGATTGACCACCTATTTGGTAGATGATGTAGTTTTGGTTTTGGGTGGCACCTTCTTAGGTAAAGGTGTAGCTAGTGAGCTGGTTGTGGGAGGCGGTGTAAGTTTAACTACCTTTTTGGAAGGTAGAGGGGTGTTGGGATTGGTTTGCAACTTCACGGGTAAAGGTGCTGAAGAAGGGAACAAATATGGTGGAAGGGGATGGGTTAACCAAGGAGATAACATAGGTGTGGTAAAGATAGTAGTGGAAGGAAATGTGAAGGGATTGGTTGAAGAGAAGGGAATATATTGGGTAATGATGAGGGTATCGAAAAAGGTGTAGATATGGGAGGTGGAAAGGACCTAGGTAATAATGAAGGAGTAGGTCATGTAGCTAACTTAGGAGAGACAAGAAATTGTGATGAGGAGTGGGCTGCTGACACCTGGTAGGAGGATGCTTGACCAAGGTTGAAGGGTGTGGACCTAGTATAGATGGAAGTGGTGAGGGTGAAAAAGGAGTAGTGGGAGAAGCTGGTGTATGTGACCTAAGAGGTTGGGTCCTCCTCTAAGGTGGGGGAATAATCTTGGCGAAGTCTTAGGAGGGGGTAGCTAAATCAAGTTTAATAGGAGGATGGACTAGGCTTGGTGTTGGCATGGACCCTAAGGTAGTGGTAGATTTGGGTGGGTGAAGGGGTAAGTGGCTTAGGCACAAGTGGTTTTTGAAATTAATGGTAGAGGTGCAGGTATAGGTGAAGGTGATGCAAGAGATGTTGCTACAACTGACTCGGTGTGATGGATTTAATCATCTTAAACACTTTGGGATAAATAGTGGAAGTGTCTATGGACGAAATTTGCATTTGAGTTGAGATAGAAATATGAAGGCATCCCAAAGCATGGAATAATCAACATTGTCCAAACAATAAACCAAATGTGAGAATGGTGTAGAAGTGGAGGGAGATGATGTTGATTTCATAGTGACCCTATGTAAAGAAATCCAATGTTTGTGAGATAGGAAATGGTTGGCTTCTGACTCTATGGGTAAAAGAGATGAGATATTAATAGATCCTTGAAAACTAGTGGAGAGTTATCACCAATAGGAAGGGGCACTACCAATGGGTCTTTTGTGGGTTGGGGAGGAGGCAAGGTGGATGAGATAGGTTCTTCTTTTGGTGAAGAAAAAGGTAAAATGGACTCTTCTGTTGGTAGAAGAGTAAGTATTGGATTTCTCATCGAGCTAGGAGGTGAGTGGGACAATTATATCTGCAAATATGGTAGACTCCTTCATGGGTAGAGGAGAAGATGAGGGGGAATCCTCCATGGATAAAGGAGCTTCCCTCGATAAATGGAATGGGAGGAAACTGAGCAAAAGGAGATGGTATGATGTCGAAAAGACATGAACCTTGTAAACATTACTGTATTGGTAAAAATTTCACCGATTTTCTTAGATGATGGGGTGTGATTTGGGAATGGCTTCCTAAATTTTAAGGTTTTGGTTAGCTTGATTGTTAGGGTTTTCCAAGACCAGATCTCCATTATCTAACATTTCTTGGAAGATGTTTTTTAAAGTTATACAATTACCATCACTATGACCTCAAACGCAATGGTAGTTACAGTAATCATTTTCTTTGTACCATGTAGGCACATGATGAGAAGGGTCAAAACTAGTATGTGGTTTGATGGGTGGAAGTGTAATTGCTTTGATTTTAAGATTTTTATAATAATTAAGAGTAGGGTTATCCTCTAGGATTATATTTTCATTTCTCCCACTTAAAGTAAAAAGCCTAAATAGGAGAGAGGTTAGAAGAAGGTTTTAATTGATTAGATGGATGAGATGGGGTATATTTCAAAATGAATGCATTGATAGATACTTTTGTCTTAGAATAAGTATTTTGGGGTTTGGAAGAAGAAGAAGTATCATTTTATTTAAATGAAACATTATTGTTATGTAATTGTATCTTCTTGTCCTCAATGGCATGGATCTCCGTTTTCGTGCCATAGTGAATGCCTCGTAAAATGTGTAAAAGGTTTGGACTTGGAGAGTTGGCGAGACATGTTTAGCACATGATCTAGTGAAAAAATCTATTAACTTCATCTAAGGTAATTGGAATGTGAGTTGGTTAATCAGGCTCCACCAACGAGTGAAAAAATCTATGATAGATTTGTCTTCATATTGGCGTGTGGCGTACAAGTCGGTCATGGTGACCTTCTTGATGATGTTAATAGAAAAGTGGTCTAGGAAAGCCTAAGCTACTTGGTTGAATGAGAAGATGGAGTGCCTAGGTAGAGCACTATACCAATCTAAAGTGGGTCCATCAATGACATTGGAAATGTTCATAGGAGAAATGTCATCATGAGTGATTAGATAACACACATGTTTAAAAGACCATGCAAGTGTTGTTGTGGGTCTTATTTGCTGTTGAATCGGTTGAATTTAGGAATTTCCCAATGGGTAGGGTATGGATGAATCAAAATGGATGGGTGAATGGGCTCATTGTAAATATTGTCATATATGTCGAGAGATTACGTAAGTCTGGAGATACATGCTTCTAATGTTTGTATCTTGTCCATCATCATTTTGATAAGATTATTGGTTGGTTGTGATGATGAGGCACCCCATGTAATATAAGGGGGTAGATAAGGTGGGTATGATGTGGATGGCATCCCAGTATGTGGTGGTGTCAAGTATAAAAATTGTGATGAAGGAGCATAGGCTAAAATAGATGTAGAGGGCAAGTACCTTGAATAAGTGGTTGATGAAATAGGGGGTTGTTGGTGATAGGTGTAGGTAGGTAGGATGGATGTAAAGACTCTCATAGAAATCAGAGGAAGAGACTACGGGATGGAGAGGATGATGTTTTGGAAGGGAGTATGGGTTGTCGACACCAATGGTGGATGAGATGTAATAGGTATATGAGAAGTGGAGGGTAAAGATAGACCTACACTCAAGGTGGTTTATAAAGGCATGGTTGACATTATAGGAGTGACATACATCAAAGGTGTGATAGATGCTATAGGAGTGGCAAATATCGATGATGTAGGGTCAATCTGGGAAACCACATGTGGTACGGTTGAAGAGGGTAAGGCCAAGCTGGTAGTAGATGATGCATAAGTGGGTGCAGAGGGGAAATGGACATAGGAATGCCATATATAAGCTTCCCGATGAATCACAGGTAGATGAATGAGTGAGATAATACTATAGAGTGGTGGGGTTTTGATCAAGGAATCTCATGAAATCCTCATCACCGGTGGGTATGGTAAGAGATTGATTGGGGTACATAGGTGATAAGATGGAAGGGGGTGATGGGCTAGGTGGAATCCGGTGCGGTGGCTAATGTGAAACATGAGAGTGTTGGCTTGTCTATGAGTCAAAACCATGTGACTGACAATAGAATGGGTATTCTAAGCCCTCTTGATGATGTAGAAACACAAAAGGAATGGAGAAAAATGGGTCTAAAAGGTGTGATTTGATTTTATTCGATTGAAAAATCACACCATAGAGAAGCGATGTTTGGGGGTAACCGATGCATATATGAGAGGGTAACCACCGCTTGACCTAGATAGAATGATGTCATTACTATGGAGAAATGTCAGATTGGTAAATATGGAAATAAATGGTGAAAACGAATAGAACTAGAATCAAGGTAAGAACAAAGACTCAAATAATAGTAAAGTGACCAAGGAATTCACAAAAAGAAAATAAATAGAAATTGAATGCTTCTTTAGTAAACATGACCAAAACAACCTAAAATCGATGGTGGTTAGTGAACCGATGATGGTGAGATGATGAAACCGATGGTGGTCATTGGACCGACACCGGTTACTGTGAAATCTATGAAAAATGGAAAAAGTGAATTTTTGGTGATTTAGGTCAAATAAAAAGACCAACTCAAAGACTAAGTATGGAAATGATCAGTCCTAACACACTTAAAACAATTAGAATACACCAACTATGATTGTGGAGTGTGTAGGGAGATAAAAATGAAGAAAATGAACTCACACCTCAAAACACAAATCAAGAAAAAATAGCAAAACATGAAATCCTATGATGTAGATTTTATGTTGTGGCTTATGCCATTTAGGAATGACTTGTGAATAAAGTAGAGTTTTTGGTTATCAAAGGTGCCCTAAAGAAATATAACTATGGTTGGTTTCAGGTAATTTTTGGCATTGTGATCCTTCTCTAATATGATGATAGGCCAGAAAACCAGCTGGAGCCCATTGTCAATCCTTTGATCGTGTGATCATTGAAAACTTCTTCCAAGAAAGATGTTGTTTAAGAAATGTGTAATTTGTTTTGAGTGATTTGGTATAGAGAGTGTGTAAAATGTGAGCTATAATTTAATTTGACAACCATCAGCTGAGAATGACTTCCAACATATAGGTTGCCCATAATTTAGATGAGCTAGAATGTAACATACATAAATGAGATGAAAATTTATTAAACCTAAATCCACAATGAAATTTGATGAGAGAAATAATGCATAAGCAAGAGTATGTCTTTCACTAATGCAATACAAAATAAAAGAAGTGTTCTTTTTAATAAAAAATACAAGTTTCACTAAGATAAGTAGGAGAATAAGAATGTTTGTAAGGGAGAAGACTTAATGTGAACTCTCTTTCAAAAATAAATAAACACACAATGATTCCCTAAGAATGAACAATACAAAAAACCCAAATGGGTCCCATCAGGCTGCCAAGATGTTTCACTCGAATAGTTTGTGTAAAAATTCTAAGGTAAGAGGTTAAGAGGAATACCTGTAAGATCGAAGGTCAAAGTTTGAATGTATGCGTTAATGAATTTTAATCCAAGATGATCATGGAGATATTCCCTTTGGCTAGGGGGAACAACCTATAAGAAACAAAACAAGACCAAAAATAGCATTAATAATATAGGTTAGTGGACTGCCTAGAAAATGCTAGATCCGGGAAGCGAGGTGCTTCCTAGGAGGTTGTCAATCCACTTTTAAATACAATTTAATATAGTAAGTACCATGAAATGCATAAATCCTACTATAGTTGTACAATTAGGTATCTCATGCTAATCAATAAGTAAACCTAATCTAATAGAAAAAATTATGATTGGATTTGGAGGTTTGTTAAGTTGTTCTGGGTTTTGTAAGTCTAGGAGAGGTCTGATAAAGGGTCTAGGATTGATCAGATGAGGTGCGGGTTAATTTTGGTTGATTGGAAGGCTTGTTGGTCAGGGGTTATAAAATGACACAGAGACCGATATCGGTTAGGTGACCGATGTCGGTATAGGGATAAAACCGAAAGCGGTAGGGTAAACCAACATCGATAGGGGCAATAGGTAATAACTTAATAAAAATGGTTTTGGGATTCTCTGTGATTACACAGAGAGTAAGGAGGGTGTGATTAGGCTCATAATATAACTAGAAGACTCAGGAATATAGAGGGAGAGGTCACAAAGGGTGAAATGGATTGAAATGGTTGGGTTGGTGGATTGGTGGGAAGATGGATATATCCGTAGGTAACAAGAAAAAATAATGAAAAAACAAGAGATCTACAATAAACTAAACACAAATGATTAAAATCACATTACTTACTTTCTTATATGAAGATCATGTGACTGAAGGTGGTTGGTGATTGATCGATAAGGTGATGATTGGTTTAGTGCAGCGGCGGATAGACATGACATGTGTGTTCCCATAGATACTCCAACAATCTGGAAGGGAATCCTTGGCTTGAACTTCTCTCTGGTGGTGTGTAGACGTCGTTTTAATGAAGGAATGGATTTGATATCCTCACTTGATTGTAATAGAAATCCCAAAATTGAATGACCAACCCGGGTAAAGAGTTGTAAAATTGTATATAAAGGAACTAGTGGCGGTTTAGGTTACCAACGTCGGCCGAGGATAAATCGCATCGGTTAGGGAGAAATAGTCCTATTTACCAAAAATAGGCATATATTCCTAGATTTGGTGTGCTTTCCTCATTGAATTTACTTAGGAAGTAGAGTTCACGTGAGAGAAGGAAAGAAGAACTTAAAAGAGGTCTAGTTATGTTTAGGAATAAGTCTTAGTTAATTAGGTCAAATTAGTGACTCAAAGACATTGAGAGTGATAACTCGGTGTTGAGGTGATGACTTAGTGCTTTGAGGTGATGTATCAGTCCTTGTGAGTTAAATTCCCTGGAATAGGTCCAGGTGAGGTGTCATGATGAGGTAGAGGTGTGGGGTGAAATTTAATTTATTAAAATAATTAAATTAATTAATAATGTGAGGATCAATATTAATATGAGGTAAAGGGGTCATGGTTAGTTAAATGTGTTATGTTAATTAATCAAGGGGAACAAAGAGAGTGTGACCCAAATTTGGTTTCTACAAATAGATCTTATACATCACACACATTTTCATGTTCCATCCTATGATAACATAGGATTACAATGTTTATGAATTTTACCACATAACTCATGCACAAGCACAATATCGCTTAAACCTCCTTTATACTCTAAGAATTTCCTCACTCATTCTTCATTTTCAAAGTGCCCCACCTATATCAAATTTAATGTTTCAATTGAGGACCTGATGGGGGTGTATGTACTACTCATGGACCCTTTAGCCCTGTCATTTGGCACATGAATATTCAAAAATTGTTTCCATTTTATATCCCTTAGCATTTATGATGTAGAGAAGGTTTTAGACAAGATCCTATATTGGTTTTAACTCCAAGATCTAGTTTACTTCTTCCTTCACTAATCCAATAGTTCGAGTTTAAGGGAAATTTATGTGCAGTGTAAATGATTCAAGATGAAATTAAAGTCTTCTCACCTCTAACACCTCTTAGTAGAGATTAATATTCTACCAAGACAACAAACTCCTTGACTACCTCTTAATTCAATCTTGATGTAAATTTTAGGATAGAAAAATTATAGTAGCCACAGGTTCTTTGTTACTATTGTCTAATCTTAAATTCAAGAAGTTTCTAACACCAACATAGATTGTTCCAGATACATAGTTAGCCTTACTTTACACTCCAAGAAGTTTTATTATCATGTAACTTAGGTATAAGAGGGGTTTTTACAACTCGTCTTAAATAATAAGGCTGCCTTATTTCTCTCGAAAAATTGTCAAGGAATTCTCCTAGAGAACAAATGGTTTGATCTAAAACCTTGAAAATATCTTCAACAACCTCGGGACAGATATTTCTTCAAGGTTCATGATTTTTTGACAATTTATTCTTAATATTTTTTTCCTTCTCAAACCCTAACTTGAGGATTTTCAATTACCGTGTAAGTCTAGAGAGGGAAATATTAGTATTTCTTAGCTATGTTTGAATCTTTATTTATTCTAAAAGAATGATAAGGTATGTATCAACCTAATAAAAATTCCAAGAATAAATCCCTTCATGAACATCTCATGACACATATGTACTCACATTTTTATCACGGGAATTAAATACCTTGTCTTTATCAAGACTAGTTGTAGCTTTCATTTGAAGCTTCTCTTAACTTGAATGGATTGTGAGGATTTTTCAAGAACTTGACAAGACACATACACCTTTTTCAAGTTATTTATCTCTTTGAGGGTTGAGTTTTTTCATTCTACATTAACTCTTTTCTCATAATGTGACTACGTTCGGTTTGCAAGAGGATGTCTTGAACAAACAATAAGAACCAATTAACTATTCTAAAGAATCAATGTAACAACAACTTACCAATTTTCCAATAATAAGAATACAACACAAAGGTAAAAAAAACAAATTTTGCAACTAGATTTACCCATGCAATTACTCATAACTCAACCATGCATTGAAATCAATGCAAAGCAAATAACTATTTTACACCACTTTTCTTTGATCTTCTTAGGTTTCTCTTTGCATTTATTTGAATTTAATTCATGAAAACATCTTCAAAAACCTTATATACCACCATTTTAAGTTAGGTTCCATTGATCTATGCTACTAAGACCCTTTAACCACATGTATTTTGGCTACATTACGTTAGTTTGAAATGACTCTAAAAGGATAAAACTCAAAGCATGGACTTCTAAGCTAAACCTATTACCTCAAGTCCTTAATAGGACCATTTATCAATGAAATAGGTGGTTTTCATACTCTAAGGACCTCATCAAACACAAAAACAAGCCAAAAATACGTCCTACACATTCAAATTGCTTTTTCGAGGGAAACAACTAATT